>JAJHUR010101090.1:0-11012 GCA_027495735.1 Lutjanus campechanus | reverse complement strand
TAAAAAGGCGTCAAAGTTTCAGTTTGTCGCTTCTTACCAGGAACTCACTCTGGAGTGTACAAAGAAATGGTGAGTTTGGAGACAAAGTATTACCTCAAAAGTTGTCGTGTCCTGTCAGATATGAGCGTTTCTCACTGTTTGACGTGTCAATAACACTCAGAGGACCTGTTTATGTGTAAAACTTCATTATGCCTCATGTTCATTCTCATGTTGTGGGTCTTTCCGCTACACTGAGGAGGATGAGGGCGTCCCTCATGTATGTACATGTGATAAAAGCTGTTCCGGAGTGACTGCGGGTTCGATTCCCAACCTTCCCATTGACAAGCAGTGATGGACTCAGTCCCCGGTTGCTTAAGAGCACTTTAGGCTAAATCTTTAAGTGTTTGCCCTTATTAAGTATTCTTTACGTTTTGCTAGAGGGTCCTTAGTAACCCTCTGAAAGTTTTGAGAGATAACTTCGTAACAGTCCCTTAAAAGTGAAATAATTAATGGAACATCAGACAATGGCTGAATTTATGGTGAATGAAGAGGATGAGAGAATACAAACTGAGTGATGCTGGCAACTTGGTACAGTGTAGATTTGACGTTAGCTGTAGCAGCTTTGTAGCTAGCTAGCCAAACGTTAACATTTATTAACATAGTTGAATTTACTTATATGTGCTTTACATATTCTTGGAGGAGAACAAAATTCGCATATTCTTTTTCTTTATCTTTCGTTCTGTTCTCCATTTTGGAGAAGTTAACATGGGCTAACTAAATGTGTTTGTTAAGCTAGGTAACAACTGACAATAATGCCGTCTGGTAAAATTAAAGAATGCTGAGTCAAGCGTAACCATGGTAACGGGAATGTCCATGTGTTGTATTATGACAGCAACTGCCGTGAAATCCTAACACACTTAGGCAAGGAGACAGCCTGAGAGGCTTTATGCCTTCAGTAAGAGTTCAAAAGTACAAAAGTATCAGCATAAAATGTTTGTATGTTTTACTGCAAAAATTTAGGAAGGCTACTTATTATCCAGTATGACCCCTTTCATAATAATGAGAGATTATTCAGGTGCAATATTACTTTTTAATATCACTGCCAACTACAAATACTACTTTTCTATTTTAGTTTATTTTAGCTTACTTTTTTACTTATCTTATGTTACTTTTATTGTTATTCTATTTAATTACTCCAGGCACTGTTGTTTGGCATGTACTCCTTATACATTAATATTTTATATTTCACTTTATATTTCATGCTCTATTGTTTCCATTCTATTGTTGTTATTGTAACTTTGAAGCAATATATGGCACAAGAATTTTCTCCTTCCTTAATAAAAATGATCTTATCTCATCTTATTTCCTCTGCAAGACACAATTCTGACAGATATGTAAAAATATAAACTGTCTATATTTAGTTGAAAATGTACACAAGTGCAGACAATCAGACCAACTGTGCAGTTTGAGCAAAACGTTGGTTTAATAACGTCCAACATCAATATTTAATCATTTATCATCATTTATCAGAACAACAATAGACCCACATACTGTTATTTCATTTCAGAGATGCAGTCAAATCACTTTATAGGCCTCAGGCTCTGTAGGGCTTTACCCTCTTGTGCAATTTCCTGTTTTACAAAACATTTGGGAGGCGGCCAGGTGATGCAGCATGCGCCATTATTCAGCTCTGACACAACACCGAACAGAAAAAAAAACCAACAAATCAAAATGGTCAGTTTTATGCTTTCAGGACCAAGTTTGAAAGGGAAAACTGGTAATAATATTATCATCACTAAATATTTCTATTTAAAATTCTGAAAATTTTCTTCAAATTACAGAATTCTCTGAAGAAGTTTCTCTTGTACCTTTAAACTTTAGCCCACATGTCAGCTTGGCCCACATTGCACCTTCTTATCTTTGCAGATTACATTGAAGTTTGGAATAATTGTGTAAGTGGCATGTCAGCAGCATGATAAGAAACACAGATTAGTTTTTTTTTCTGACTGACTGGAGGCTCTCATCAATAAAGTTTGAGATCAGTCTGATCGGCAACAGAGAGCATGTGTTTTCTGGACACAGAGAAGGGAAGGGACGAAGTGATTTAGAAAGAGTGACAACTCCCACATACAATATGATGAAATCAGAGTTAATAAGCCCTCACCAGAATGCTGTTCAAACACAGAGGCAAAAGTCAGAAACCACAGTGAGGAGGAAGAGGAGGAGGAGGAGAGAGGAAAGATCTGAGTCTGAGGTTAATCCAAAGTTTCGGTCATGTTTTTGAAGAGGAAATCACCTTGTTATTGTGTGATTAAACTGTGTGTTCGGTGTCAGAGGTTACTGACAGTTGATTGCATCAAATGTCAGATGAGGGAAATGAATCCTCTGCCACGTGGGGGGTTGAAAATGTCTCACAAGTCACATGTTTGTGTACAAGTGTGTGTTTGTGTGCGTGTGTTTGTGTGTGTGTGTGTTTGGGGTGTTGTTCTAATTTAGTGCAATGATTTGAGACCACTGGCTTTCTTCACCCTCACAGACTTGTTACTGAGATGCATATTTAGACTATGTATGAGATGATCTGCAAATGTAATTACACTGCTAAAAGTCCCAACTATAATGAGGTTTTCCTGTTAGAATTAGAAAAAGGATCAGTCTGTAGGATTTAGGGCAAAACAACCATTTTGACAAAAAAAAAAAAAAAAAGAAAGAAAAGAAAAGAAAAGAAAAGTAAAAAAATCTATTAAATTCTCTTTTTTACTTAGAGACTTGTCTTTTTTTGGATTTGGCACTCATAGCTAGTCTGATGAGACTTAAATTTAGAGGACAAGGTACTGAACCATAGACAATGGCTGTGACAAACATTTTAGTCGATTAAATATTAAAACATTTTGTATTTGTACATTATCATTTTTGTTACCTGCCTAGGGACTATGAATGAAAAGCAGTTTTGCTTTAGCTTGTTTACATCTTGTACTTTTATATTGATATTCCATTAATGTGTGCTGTCCCCGTAAAATAAACAATTAAACTAAAGACTCACTTTAGGCTTGCAACAGTAATAAATAGAAATTGAAGTGTACTCTACTGCACTTGCTCTGTGGGCTCCACAACACATCCAGTTCTCCTTATACATCCATGCTCTTCATTTGCGTTTTGCAAAAGTTTTATGGCTCGGAAGGGGAGGGTGAGGTGAGCGGTATTCAGCTGGTTGCAATCTATGATTTTATCACCAGATACCACTAAACACCCTGATCCTTTAAATATTTAAAGCAGCTATAATCAATATTTTTTTTATAATCACCATTTATCAAATGACAATAGACAACAGAGACAGGAGGATTATCGCCTGAATCTGCAGCTTCACCTCGGCTTTATAGAGCTTTATTATGAGTTTCAGCTCAGCTCAGTAACTTTACACTCTCACCTCTCTGATAGTGTCATTTTCGGAAGTCTACAGGAAGTCAAGAAGTCTATGAGTTTGTAGTTACATGATAGAATGACTGGGAGAACAAGATATTCTCCATCAGAAGCTCTATTGGATAAAGGAAACAAGAGCACAGAGGAGCCAAAGATGAGAGGGGTCGACAGTTTGTACATAACAGTCAGAAAATGATAAAGTGATGTTTACAGAGAGTATATAGTGGCACAGACTTAATTAAAGACTCAGCAGCAGCCCTGTTTTTACAGTAACACTAAAACACTTTATGTGACAAAGAGTCAGTGTAGAGCAGCTGTGAAATATTCTAAAAAAGTATCATAAACTTGCTGCCACCCACACATATTTCACTCTTCATACATTATCTTTATATCAAAACGTAGGAAAATGCTGGTTCTACACACGTAACTATGGTATCATACAGACTTAAACTTTTTGCACTGTGAGCTCCCCAGTAGCAAGAGTCCTAACCAACTGCTGCATAACATTCATGCAAAATTTCTGTAGGAAAGCAGACAGTTTTAACTCGCTGTAATGCTCAAATTTTAAATTTTTTATCCACACAAATTACATATCTGCATGTTCAGCAAAGTCTTTCAACGATATGACCTACAGTTACAGTTAAAATCTTTATGAAGAGCAGCAGTTAGAAACAGCAGTCACTATCACCATGGCAACCTTTTTATCATTAGCTTACAGCTGAGGACACAGCTGATATAGTATATTTGCTTATTATACAACAGGTAGTTCCGACGAAGCAATCGGATTGGTCAGTCAGATATTTAGAGCGTGCCCAAATCAGCACGATAGCACACCGAGCTCATCACTAAAAATATTACTCTGCCCAGAGAGAGGATGTGTTTGAAATGTTTTTATTCATGAAGATAAATCACAAACCACAGTGGGTCTACATAAACTATGACTTACTGTCAGGCTATTTTTTGCAGCTGTTGAAGTAACATTTATAGAATAATTAAATCAACTTTCTTTTGTGGATATGATTCATGGTGCTGTTGGATTGCTGCTACACTGCCCTGTTTGGTGTGTGCCTCCATAGTTTTGTGACCACAGTGAAAATGTCTTTAATGCCAACAGTATGGATTGAAGCAGGAGATTTTGTAAGATAAAAAAAATTGTGTGAATCTTGTAAATCTTTTTCAATGCAGTTTGACTTTTGGATGTCACAATGCTCTGAATTTATTGGAAATATATGTATCACACAGAAACTGTTCAGCATCCTCCATCAAATGTGTCGGTGATTCAGTGAGAAATGCTACTAGCTTAGAAATACATGTGAGGTTTGCAGATGTCGTCGTTAAGTCTGTCCATGTAAAATAATCTCTTTTCAGCAGATATCTTTGTTGCAACAAGATTAAGCTAGCAAAGCAATTTCGTGTTTGTATGTGTGGTGTTTATTCATTTTGGGAAATCCCAGGATCTCCAGAAAGCATTAACGTGAGCTCAAGTTGGCTGTTGACTCAACAGGGACTAGAAATCGTCTCTGTTGCTGGTCATTATTTAGGGTCGGCCAGCTTGGTGGAGTAGTAAACAAGGTTTCATTGGATAGGAGTCCACTGACATGACTAATTGTTTTCCAGTTGTTAGTCAGACCCCATGTGTTCTCAGGGAAACAGAGATAACACGAGCAATTTTTTTTAATTCTGAGGGTGAATTGCCCCACAGTATGAATACAACTTGATTAAATCTTTTTGTTTGTTAGTACATCGTATAATCACAATATTACACTCAAGGGTGAGTTTTAAAGTCATGGTCAGGACCGAGGTGGTGACCGCACTGAAGAGCAACACACACATAAACACATACACATACAAACACAGGTGAATGACAAATGGAAATCTTCCAAAACTTTACAGAACATCTACAAAACTTTCCAAAATGTCCTAACTTGTCAAAATAATATGGCTATGGTAATATTAGTATTGGGATACATACCAAGTAAGGCTGCAAAATGAATCGCAACTTTATCAAAATTGCAATATGGCCAAGTTCAATATCCAAATCACAGAACCAGAACCAAATCACAATTTTTTTTGAAAAAGCAAAAATTTGTGAGAATACCACATTATGATGAAGTACTACTTGCTGCATAGATGTCCTGGCCTAAAAAAAAGTTGTTCTTCAGATGAAAGAAAACATGTTTGTTTGGTACAGATCCCTACAAACATATCATCACAATCTGAATTCTTTTCAGTAAAAACGCAAAATTGATAATTCTCACTAATCCTATCGCGATCGCAATTTCCGTCAAAATAGTCACAATATGATGTTTTTAGCATATCATGCAGCCCTAATACCAAACATTATGCACACTCTAAATTTCTTGAGAAATTTTCCGGTTTCTTTTACTGTCTTTAAAAATGAAAGTGTTTTACAGTAAATTCTGTACACCCATGCTGAAACTCCCACATTTCAACATGGGTGGGGATGATGTTTATCGGTCATCTATTGTCTGCTGTGTAACGAAACACCAACCACAATGTGCAGTAATTACATGCTACTGAACTGTATTACACCCCTCATGTTTGTGTGTGTTTATAGCTCTCTGCTGTTTCTCATTGTTCCTGAACTCACTGCTCATTGACGATCTGACTTTCTTGTCTCTTGTCTTTGCTGTTCTTCTCCTCTCCCTCCTCTCTCCCCTCCTTTACTGACAGTGTGTACCTGTGAGGCTATTTCTGATGCCACTCCTGACCCCCTAACACACATACCACATCAACACATCTACACACACACATCCCCTGTACTCGACCACTGATACACTGAAACTTTAGACAACATCCAAATCAGCATCTATAAACCGTTTCTATTAATATTCTGAAGAACATCCGGAGGTGTTAAAATGGTTGTATCGTATATTTAGAGTTGGCTGTGAGGTTGAACCATGAACTACGATGCAGTACTATGAAGAGTGATATCATGTACGGGTACATTATTTGGGGTCTTAGTATGTGTGTGCTTGTGTATGTTTTCTTGTGAAGGGGCTTCCTTCTTCCTGTCAAGAGGCACGCCTCACATTCAGACTCAGGTCACATGACTCTGCAACTTCCAGTTTCACTTCCTGTTCTGCAGAGGCCTGAGAAAATACAATAGAAACACATGCAGGATACACATGTATACTCACACAGTACTTACAAAACATATTCTGTACACCGTGTCACCTAATTACAATTAACAGCTGCGTGACACCTTTATACCTTAACCAAAACTACTTTAACACTGTAGTTCTTGTTCAAAATGAAAATCAGTTAAACTACATCTTAAAGGCGTAATGTACAACTTTTACCCTCAAAAAATTGCCCGTTAGAAGAGTCTATTGGTGGCTGTATCTTCAGAGATCCTGCCCTCTGCCTGTATTTCCTTATTTTCTCATTATTTTACTGTGCACAAGATGCTTTACCAACTCGAAATGTTGTGGATGAGATTCAACAATCAGCTGTTTTTCTGGTGTGTTTACGACAGCTCGGACAAATCCTACTGACTCAACCTTTAACTGCTATAAAAAAATTAGCTTGTCAAGCTAAAACTACTTTCAAAAAATAGTTCATCTACATCCAAACATCCAGTCATGGAAAGTAATCACAGTCTAAATCTGGACCCTCACATTGTTACACAGAGATACAAATGAACTGGTGCTGAGTGAAGTGTAGGTGTGTTTGATTTAGGGACTAGTGCAGGCCAGTCCTCACTTAACGCAGCCTGAGGAGGCGTTTTAAGGAGAGGATAGGGAGCAACTGTTGAGGTGGAATCAGGAAAACGCTAAATTAAATTAATTAAATTAATTGAATGCAGACATCTTGGTTGAAAATCACAGGTGATTTTACTTTTTTTAAATTTTTACAATCATAACACTCATTTGTCCGATCTGTAGTCACATTTTCAAAACTCTAAACACAAATTAGTGCAGCATCCGTCTGCTGTTATGCAGTCAATTAACACTAAAATGCTTACATTTTCTTTACGCACAAGCTGACCCAATACCAAAATTATGGATCTTTATTGTCTTTTTTACAGTTACTTTCACACCAGAAATAAAAAACTAATCGTGCATCTAAAGCATCTTACTGATTTACAGTAAGCTGTGTAAAACAGACCAACTACATCTGATTCCTGCCTCAATCCAAGACATAACTAAGTGTGAGTTTCTGTCAGTTATATGTGTATTTGCAGTAAAAAGGGAACTTTTTGAGTTGATTTTGTTCAGTGTGGATACAGAACAGCAAAGAGGAGCAGAGGAAAAAATAAAGTTTGGACGAGGGAGAAGAGTAGTGAGACCAGGACGAGTTTCTTTTTTAATTTTTTTGTGATTGTACATTCAGTAAAAATGACTCATTCACCTTTAGATGGTGTTTTCAAAAAATGCAGTTTTGGCATTCAACCAAACATGTAGAGTGGTTTATTGTAAAAGGAAACTGAATTATTTAAAAAAAAACAATGAAATTCATATTGTCTATTGTATGTAGGTAGAACTGAAACATGAAACGTAATACAGTTTCTGTAAATGCCGTCAACTATTAGTATTTTGAAAGTCGTGGTGACTCACTGTGTGTTCCTCTTGATTAGAAAACACATGCTCGTGTTTTGAAAGAATGATTTGATATTGAGCTGGTTAGTTATTGTAGGTATAGAAAGTTTTTGTTTTTTTTTGCATGTTGAAATGTAGTGTTGGTATTAGAGCAGAAAATTAATGTAAAAGTATCATAAGTACAATTAAACTAATAAAATAGCAAGTGATTGTCATTAAATGACAACCGTGGCCAATGAGCTGTGGCATTGTGCCATATTATCTGGCAAAAAAAACATAATTTATGAATATTTAGTTAGTAATTTCTAGGCTACAAACACAAAATATTTAAACTGAAAAGGCAGCTGAGATTTAAAAGTACTACTACAAGTTGTAGATAAACTAGTAGTCAAACTACATGTGGTTAACTACACACCAACACTGCATATTAATACCATGTACTCACAGTCATCTCCATAAACACACACACATCAGAGGCTTGTCTTTGACTCCAAGGCATCATAACATTATTCAGCAGTGACAGTCACAAGACCCTCTCTTAGACTTTGTGTCGGCTCATTTATATAATATCCACTTTGTGCGGAGACGTTATCTAATGAAGTTCAAACCTGGTAACATTTCATGTCAGTGTGGCGAGATGTCATTTCTCTGTTTTGATTTGTGTGTTTATGTTTCTGTAGGCAACCAGACAAGCTGAGGGTGGTGTGGACCAGGAGGAACAGACGCATGTGCTCCAAGGTGAAACCACAGACACACCACAAACACACACAGAGACAGAAGCACACACACACACACACACACACACACACACACACACCCTCACTATGTTGTCTTTTTGTGCAGCTCCACAGTTGGCAGCCTGGAATCAAGAACCCCTACAGGGGCATGGTGGTGTGGCCTGTTCCAGAAAACATCGACATCTCTGTTACACTCTTCAAGGTACTAAAAACCAGAACACACTCTTTACACGGTGCATAGACTGACAGGTGACAAATTAGAGGAAAAAATGAATGAATGAGTGGAGAAACATAACAAATGCAGGACAGAGTCACTCTGGTCGATTGAAAACCTATGTGAGGTTTTGATGCAAATGTCTCCACCACTATCAGACCAGGACTAAATGGGAGGGATTGGCTTATACAGTATGTAAAATGGTGTTCATCCCTCCAGTAGAGTTCAGTAACTCTATTTCAATCATGAGGAACAGGTTGAGGAATGGGAATAGTCTTTGGTGTGCTATATATTACATATTCATTACAACTGGATTTTAAGGGGGTGATGAAACTGTAGTACAAAAGGGAACCCCTTATAGAGTCAAGACATTAGTGGTGATGAGATGTAGAAGATGCTGAAGATCTGGACATGATGAGGAGTGCACTTCTGTGAGCTTGACGTGGCTCTGAATGTGCTGAAGTGGGGCTGAATGAGGTTGAGGGGAGCTGTGACGATTGTCTAAAATAAGAGCTGACAACAGTGGAGAGGAGAACAGATTTTACACATATGTGAGTTCACCAAAGTTGAACATGACTCGTAGAAAGGACGCATATTCCCGTCCACTTCCCTTATTTCATCTATGTGTGACCAGGCCCTTAAAGTTTGACAACAGTGGTATGTTTGCCTGATGGAGATCGTGGCAAAATCATGAAACAGTAACCAGATGAGCAGATTCATGCAGTCATTAAATAGCAACATGTACAAGGAAATGTTGGAAACAGCAGACACAGAGACAGTTCATGTGATTTTATTGCTTCTTCTCGTCTCTTCAGGAGGTCAATGCAGATGAGTTTGAGGACAAAGAGTGGACCTTTGTCCTTGAGGGTGTAAGTATATCTTGACTACTTGTCTAACTTGTTTCCTACGTAGCAAATTAACCCAACTTATTTATTTTGTCCATGAAGTGCCCAGACTTTTATGCTACTCTATATTCTATCTTTCAACGCCACTATATTCATTTCACAGCATATCTGAAGTATCTGAAGTACAATTAATTGTTTTGGATTACCCAAAAGTGTATAGACCAACACCCTGTCCCACTAACCTGTTTAAGTAAATCATCTGAATACTTCCTCCACCTCTGCTTTTGAATATGATTATTTAAAATACTGAACATATGGTTGTTTTTGATGTGTAAAGGAGAATAAGGGGCATCGTAAGGTGCTGGCATCAGCAGACATCAACCTGAAGCGGTATGCCAGTCCGACGCCGACGCAGACCGACCTGACGCTGAAGCTGAAGCCGCTCTCTGTCAAAGTGGTGGAGGCCACGCTCAAGCTGTCGCTGTCATGTGTCTTTGTTCGTGAGGGGAAAGCCACGTGAGTTGTTTTTCTCTGTGCCACTACTAAATACATTAGTAGCAGTAACTGTTGTCACACATGTCAGATGACGATGATGTGACACCAGTGTCTTGATGTTTATCCTGGACTGCAGTGCTTTGGAAATACATACTTGAAAATACTTCAATTCAAGTGTTTCTTCTGTCTACTGGACAGAAGGGAGGTTGATAAATTAAATTTCAGCTGCTCGGGGTTCTTTAACAAAACTTTGCATTGTTTACTAGCTACCTAAAAGATGAACAAAGTGCTCCATTGTTTGCTAGCTAGCTAAAATGTTAGGTAGCCTGTTAATGATGACTTGGAAGAAAGCCATGATTTCTCCTCCTCTGAGCAAAACTTCTTGGCTGAACTGATGGATCAATTTGGCCAACAGCAGAGCCAGGGCCTGACAGCAACTGGCAGATTGTTTTAAAGTGTAAATTTAAATGCATTTTAAATTGGAGTTTAAAGTTTTAGTGCAAGTCTAGAGTAATAACTAAAATTTGGTTTAAAGAGAAGTTTAAATTTAATCTTTTTTAGTTTTAAGATTTATGTAATGATGTAATGTAACGTAATGATAAATATTTGTTCTCATGTCGTTGTTCCTCAGTGATGAAGACATGCAGAGTCTGGCCAGCTTAATGAGCGTCAAACCCACAGACATCGGCAACCTGGACGACTTCAACGAGAGCGATGAAGAGGAGGACAAGAAGTCTGTCACTGCTACAGGTAGGTCAGACTC
>JAJHUR010101089.1:8741-18830 GCA_027495735.1 Lutjanus campechanus | reverse complement strand
CTATGCCTAAACCTACTCAAGCCAACTGACAAAGGCAAAATTACTAGCCAATCAGAGGCAGAGTAGGGTGGGTCACGACTTTGCCTTCCTGAGAAAAAAAAAGGTATCTGTAGCCCTATGTGGAATAGTCGAAGATCAGTGCCTAATAATGGTCTTTTTTCAAGATAAAACTAAATATTTAGACTGACCTTTTATTTTGACCCGTCCAAGAGACACCTGTGCAATAATCCTGTTTAATCAACATCTCTACATGTCACACCTGTCAGGTGGATGGATTATCTTGGCAAAGGAGAAGGAGCGTCTACATACAGTCAATGGTTTTCAACCGACTCATCAAGCTAACATTAGTTTACTTTGCTAGATAACTGCATCTACATCTGGTTTACACCTCTGTCTGAAATCAAGGGCACATTGTTTAGAAAATGACCAAGAATTTGGACTGATAAATCTGCAAAGCATGCAAGTGTGCAAATGTGGACATGCACGAGTTAGTATGTGTGTGTGTGTGCATGTGTGTGTGTGTGTGTGTGTGTGTGTGAGTGGACCTGAGCCATCTCATTTCTCCCTCAGTGCCTCCTGACTAAGCCGTCACGCACTCTGTCACATTGAGCCCAGAGCACTGTGTCTGTCTCTTTCATCTCATTCTCTCTCTCCCTCTCATTCCCTTCCTTTCTCATCCCCTTCTCCCCCTTCTCCCCTCTCTCCTCCAACATCTCCCTCTGTCCAGGGAATCCAGGGGCCCCCGGGGCCGCCCGGAGAGACCGGCCGAGATGGTCCCAAGGTCTGTGCGTTGAACGTTATAATTAGTTATTATGCTAATGGCCCGCTGCTCCCCAGCCGCCGGGCTATTCTCAGCCTGTTCTAATGTTGTTCCCTCCCTCCCTGTTCTCCTGATGTTCCCGTGGAGAAAACGGCATTTTGCTGAGAGGGAATCAACTTGTTTGGAATCAAATTGTAGGTGTTTCTGAATATGTGGTAAATGCCGTCCTGCCAAGGACGGTTCAAATTTGGTCTGCTGGTGTGTGCTCTCTTTTTTTTCTGTCCTTCAAAGAACAAGTGTAAGTTAAAGGAGCAATATGTAGCAATTGCACGTGCAAAAATGAGAACTTAAACTAATGAGTTGGAGCCATAGACTGTATTTTAAATAGGTTGAAATCCTTGCAAGATGTTTTCCCCTGTCCCTTCCTCTCCAGACTCGGGGAAGCTCAGGCAGGCTGCAGGAACACTGCAGGAGTGCAGGATGAGCACAACATCATAAACTGACAATAACAAGCAACGACGAGTCCTCCACTGTAAGTTGATCAGCTGTTTATAACTGTCACTTGTCTGTCAATGTAAAGTTCAGCCTGGTAGCCTGAAAACAAAAGCCCACTGCTCTAAAATAACACACTCTGGAGTTGAAGTTCAGTGGCTGCCTGCCAAACTCCATTAACATTTTGCTCAATTTAAGAGTTATAAGCATCTACTCTTTCTAACATTATTCTAAATGATTACTTTCCACTCATAAACAGACACTTACTCACTTGGCAAACATTTAGTGAACATTTGGCATTAATTTCAACATGAACTTCTGTCAAGATCTAGTGGTCATTTTATGATTTATTACAGTAAATAAGGGAACATGCTGAAATACTCGCTATTCTGACAACATGGCTATAGCCGCAGTGTCTCCCTTTGAAATTTCCATTCTGGTTTTTCTTTGCCTGTTTCACGTTATTTACTGTTGAAATTACTGCAGAATGTTTGCAAAATGAGTAAGTGTCTGTTTATGAGTTGTAAGAAATCATTAGTAATCTTGTAGATGGCGTAGATGTTTCTAATGGTTAAATTGAGGAAAATGTTCATGGAGTTTGGCAGCAGTGAGGCACACAGTTACTGGACTCAGCCTCTAGAGTGTGTTATTTCAGAGCAGTGGGCTTTTGTTTTCAGGATAACGGGCTGAACTTTACATAGTCAGACAACTGACAGTTATAAACAGCAGTGGAGGACTCGTTGTCGCTTGTTATTGTCAGTTTATGATTTTGTGCACATCCTGTACTCCTGCAGTGTTCCTGCAGCCTGTCTGAGCTACTTTGAGTCTGGGAAGGAGGGGAAAGGGTGAAACAACTCGCTTTAACCATAGATTGTATATTTTATGAATAATTAATTATAATTAATCAACCTATGCATATGGCTCCAACTGGAGTGCTGTACTAATTTTTGGAAGCACAGCTGTCTAGTTACAGATCAAAGGGGGTACTCCAGTGATTTGTTTTTGCACTTTTGCAACATGGGAGATTTGCAAAAGACAAATTAAAGCAAGAATGGTCCAAATCAAACCAACAGACACTGTAATATCCTGACTTTTAGCCCCAGTGATGACAGGTGAACTCACCTTTATCTGTCAAATTGCTGGAGTGCCCCTATCATGGTTCTGTTTTTTTTCTTTTCAAAGACGAGCACAAAGGGCAGGAGGGCTAGTTCATATTTCCCTGACCTTGAAATGCACATCTCCAGTCTCTTTTGAATTTGTGTACTCAGCGCAGCTCACACAGCACAAAAACGGAGGGAGAGGCAGGAGTGAAAGATGGGAGTTTCATGCATATGAAGGTGGAAATGGGCTCTTTGAGGTTGTGCTGAGGACGAGGAGCAGGCACGCTCGTTTTCAGCAGAATAGCACCTGATCATCTGGGGACTCGATCAACCAGTGAACATACAACAAATAAAAATAAAATAAATATAACATAAATAAATGAATGGATAAATAAACACTTCTAATTCTCAGTGAATTTACATATTTAGTTTTGGAGCAGTCTGTCCTCAGCTGAGGGTTCTGGGTGATCCTCAGCCGCCTGTTTTATCTGCACCTGCCTTCACACCTGCGTGCTAACTTCCCTATCAGCTGATTAAATCCCCACTGAAGTCTGAAAGCTGTGTGTTCCATCTGTAGCACATAATTGAAGATGGAACACACAGGACAGCACTACTATTACCCACAACGATCCACCACGGTTACCTTGATTAAATCATGCATAGCCAACATCAGGCTGCTGCAAAAAGAACGACACAAACTAATGTAGTTCTGACTGCACACATCAGACTGGTTGGTTACAGTTTTACTCCAGAGAACAAGGAGCAACATCTGCCTTCATCACGGCTTTCTTATCAGCAAATGTGGCGATTTTTTAAAACTAAAATTAAATTATGACTGTAATAGCTGGCTTGTTCTGTATGTAAACAGGATCATTATAAAGTTCTGCTCAGCTTAAAACAAGACAAAGTCATCTGGACTGAACAGTGGCCACTGTGGCCATAAGTGGCATTACAACACAACATTACAAAAAATGGTGTTTGTGTTTACCCCTGTATTATTGTGATAAAGCCTGTGATATGAAATACTGTTGTGTAACAGTAGCACATAAAGTACAGTCTTAATGTATGTTAAGTATTACACAATCATATCTCTCTAAAGTTTGCTAACATTAGCTGTCATTTACCACCGCAAGCTAATGAGCTAAGTTTATATGGAACTGATTAAGGCTGTTTATTTGCATATTAAATTAACATTTCATTTAAAGAAACACAATGTGCCATTTCTATAAGCCCATAGTTTTGTGACCTGGAACATTTATGACATGCATTTTATGACGTAAACCTACTTAAATTCAGCCTTATTACTTACTGTGAAACTAAAGGCAACTTGCACACAGTCAGTTGGTGGGGAGTACAATTACTCAAGTATTGTATTTAAGTACAATTTTCTATTTTTCTTTCTACAATACTTGAATACTTAGTAGTGGAAATATTGCGCTATACTCCACCAGATATATCTCACAGCTACTAGAAATGCTACAGATGAAGAGTTTACATACAAAACAAACAAGGTGTTTCTGAAACAAACTGCTTTATTAAAGATAAATTGGCAATTAGCAATATAACAATATAATAATATAAAGCTTTTCTTGCCTAACAGATACTTTTTGTCTTGATACTTTAAGCACATTTGGCTGATAATGCTTGTGTACTTAAAAAAGGCAGGATTTTAGTATAAACGCAGGCTTTTTAATTGGTATTACTCATTTTACTTTCAGTAAAGCATCTGAATTTTTCTTCTATTAAAACCACATTATTCCCTTATATTGTACTAATTGTATCATAACCTCCAAAACGTTCACTAACTGGACATCACAGCAATTATGTGCACAATTTATTTGCAAAATAAAAATGAGTATGATGTTCAGAAAACATGACTCCACCAGTGTAAATTGCACTTTTGGCAGCACTGGCTTTGTTCTGCTGTGAATTTACATGTTGCCTCTCTGAACCTCTCAGTCTGAATGGACAAAGCACATCAGAATCATTTTCGAAAGCTGTTTCTCTTCTAAATTTGAGCTTTTTTTGCGTGATGCACCACTGTCACACCTTGTGTGGTTGGCACAGCTGTTTAACAGGGAAGAGCCCAATAATGGGACCGGCTGAGAGGATAATGATTAATCACCACATACTGTGATTTATATTCCACTTCAGCCTACCTCTTTGTGCGTGCTGCATCTATATGCATGCAAATGGCAGCTACACTCTGATATGCCCTCACTGACCTGTGTGCTAGTCTTTGCTTAAAATAAAGCCCTAAAATTTGTGTTAAGGATTAGATTTAGGGATGGATGCAGTCAACAGAGTACTGTCAGACAAATATGGTGTGTGTGTGTGTGTGTGTGTGTGTGTGTGTTTCATTTAGGGGAAGTGTGGAGATCCAGGGGTTACTGGTCCTGTTGGTCCGCCAGGCCCAAAGGTGAGCACAGCAGCAGATTATCGACCAGATTACGTTGTTTTCTTTAACCTCTGTCTTCACTGCTTTCCCCCACCTTCCTTTTTTCTGTCCATTTTTTTTGTATTGCCTCCACCTTTCTTTCTGCCTCTGTGTTTTTTCTGTAATGCCCACCTTATGTATTCTCACATTAGATAATCACAGGCATTTACATTATACACAAGTGTTGTTAGATGATTGTTTTTTGACTTAGCTAGCTGACCTAGCTATCTGAGCCTAGCTTACTGCAGAAAGGAGAAGCTAATTTGGTTCTGTCCAAATGAAAAAATATCAGAAGTGGGACCAAGTCATTGTTTTGCAAGTCGCAAGTCTCAAGTCCTGCAGTAGTCCCGAGTCTAAAGTCTAAAGTCTCAGTACCTAAATTTTGAGTCATGATGTAACAGTACGTTTCCAGCCTCATTGATTTACAAAGTTACTTAGCTGTTAAGATAATGTTAGCTAAGCATTAGCTTGCTAACTATGGTAATTTTAGCCTTGCCTCACCATTATTTGTCCAACTTCAACTATCAATCAAAGTGTCTGTAATTTTTGATCCTGCACATTTTGCATACTGTAGTTCATTTTTTGTTGACCACCCTTGTAGTTTTTGTGCACACACACAAAAACAAAACAAAACAAAAAACAACAATAATCTTTGGTTTAATTTTTTCTACGTTAACATTAGCTCTTCAGGGTTCGCTCCTGCAACTTGATTGGATGCTGTTGGATTGGTTCAAACAAAGTGAATGTCGAAATGAATGGATTTGTGGATTCACACTTTTTAAACAACAGACTTTCTGATCTTTTTGACTTGTGTCAAAACGGACAAGCCAATGGTGTTGAAGTCCAAGTCTTTTTTGATCTTGTCAAGTCGAGTCTGAGGTAATCAAATTTATAACCCAAGTCTGTCTGAGTCTGCTCCTCCCTAACATGTATGTCATTCATTTAACTCTACACAAACTCAGTTTGTGGTTTTGGATGTTGAGTCATGTGTTGTGATCATTTCTTGAGGAACAACAGTGTATCCATCCAGCCAGCCCATCTGTGCAGCCTCTCCGGCTGTGGTGTGTGTTGGCAGATGCACAGTTGGTGCACAACGGTTTTGGTTTTGGTCTCTGCACACATGCAGTGGTTACAAACCTGGCAACCTCACTGTGACAACAAGATCTTAGAAATATTTTCAGCATGTAACTGCACCATAGGCTCAGGACAGAGCCAGATTAGCTGTTGACTTCAGTTTCTGGTCTTTATGCTAAGCTACTCTAATTGCCTTCTGGCTCTAGGTCCATAGCTGATGTGCAGACTAGAGTGTGGTATTAATCTTTTCATCTATCTCTCAGCAAGACAGCAAACATATTTACTTTCCAAAATGCTAAAACATTCGGTATAAGCACATTCATCCACATTCAGACATTATAATGCATTTATAAGGCTTTACAAAACTCTCAATAAGTGTTTATAACCATGCATGACAACTTATAGCAAGGTTTATAAAGTACAACATTGTCAGCATATTATAACAACCATAACTTAACGAGTTATAAAGACACTTAGAGAACTGCTAATAAATTCTACGTTTTTGAAATGTTATAGCGTGACTTGAGCTTTGAGTAAAGTGACAGCACTGTGTAATGTTATTAGCAATGATTCTCAATTATGAGGACTGAGGCTGCAAGTAAAGTGATTATCAAAGCCATGTCAAGTGGTTATTTTCCAAAACACAACTTCACATATATTTGTTGCTGTTTATTAGACTTTGGGACTCGTGCATGAATCTTGCCTTATTTTTTTTTCTTACATTTGTTCTTAAACAAAGTACTATGAGGGAAATACAAAAATTCTATGTGGGATTCATGAAATGTGCACTGACAGGCAAGTCTGAGCCGGGTTTGATCTGGATGCACATGTCCGGAAGTTTGCAGTTAGCATCAGGAAATGCCCCAGTAACTCCATATATGGGCAGCAAGCTGAAGTGCTGCATGCAAACCACAAAGCAACAAGCCACTGACCTCTGACAGCTGATGATAAACTCAGAAAAAAGGAAGGAAATGGGAAAGAAATGACACTGAAGGACAGCAAGACTTTTTTTTAAACAAACACAGGGGAGTGGATTGGAGCATCATTAGAGAGGTTTTGAGAGGTTTCTCTGCTGAGGTGGAGCAGCTGCAGCCAGGTTGTACCCTCATCCCCAGCCAGCAGGCAACTGTGGATGTTTAAGATTTTGTGCATCACATATTATTTGGCCATTTAATGAATTGATTTTTACTTTTTGAGAAAGGAAAATGGATGTGGAGATGGTGCCTCGATGTGCACATGACGACAGTGGATTTATCTTGTCTGTTGAGCAGCGGTGTATTAAAATTAGATGAACTGTGGTTTTAATTGGGAAAATTTGTCCGTAGTGTCAATTTCAAACATCTGCCCATGTTTGGAATCAATCAGGCCTTAGACCAATTGCAAAACTCTCTCTGGAAGGCCAGGAAAGTGACAGCGGTGAGTTCTTGCAGATGAGGTGGATCAGATCATTTTAGTCTCTGATCTGAGTTGAGGCTCCAGAAAAACACACAGGTTTTGAAGAATCTGTTTCCATAACCTAATCATAAATAGTTGTAGAGCATTTTGTGTGTTTTCATGAAGTTTATCATTATTAACATTTCACAGCACAAAACCCAAGTTGGCTTTTGTGCGTACCGGTAACGAGATGCCACAAAAGTTCTTGAATTGTGCACCCACAGTTTAAGATCAAATCTGTTCATACGAACAATTCATGCAGTTGTAGGCCCATTATTCCATTTCAGAAACTTAGAATTTGTCTCGTGCCCATGACCGAATCACACTGTTGCTGATATTACTGTAAGCACAACAGCACTCCACAGTCCACACCTTGCGTGATGTGGTACTCCTCAAACTGGCCTTTTATTTCGCACCAAATGTAAAACAGTTGTAGCCATCATGTCTTTTGTTTGAAACCCAACGAGGGACCATAGATGAAAGGAAAGTACTAAAATCAAATATTTAAAAAGTAGTCAAAATATCAAACTTGAGCAGTTTCCAGGTGTGTGCGTGTCTGTACATGAGTGACTGTTCATTCCATCCCGTGTGACAACTTCCCAGGCTGCTGCAGTAAAAAAGAAAATACTCTTAGCCAGTAATCAAGGCTGGTTAAGTATGGGTTGTAAAGATGTTTGAGTGAAAACTTTTCAAGCTCTCTTTTACTCATGAAATCATCATTTCCAAAAAGCTAAAGTAATTTCTGCTTTAAAGGACGGCACCGTCAAAATAAGAGAGGTTAGCTGTAATTAAGTAGCACACCAGAGCCTCTTTCTGAAAACCACAATGCTTGACATTTATGGGCGTAATTGCTCAGAAACATGTCACTTAACAAACAAGTGGCATTGAAAGTGTAGCTGTCACTCATGAGCAGGATCCAAACTGCTGGCTGCAGGTGAATTAAGAAGTGGCTGGCAGGATGAGAGCAAACAGACACAGAATGAGGTTGGTTTAGAAAAGAGAAAAGGCAAAAGCTGTCACCCTGATCGCACCCTGATCCCTCGGGGGGAATTAGTAGTGCCCTCACTAATCCGACCGCCACGTTGAATTTTTATGTGGCCATGAGTGTAGACTGACAGGGACTGGGGAATGAAGGTGCAAATAGTGTACATGCTTTTGGCAAATGAAGGCTAAGAGACACGTTTGTAGCAGAGAGCGAACATGGAGAGTCGCATGAAGGCACACGCTGTGCAGCAATGTGGAACACACCCACAGAGAGGAGAAAGAGGGTTGTTGGAGTCTACACCATGTTCTGGTTCTTAAGCCTTAAGCCTTGTTTAGGAGTGACTATTGATTTTGAGTGACAAACAGATGCTATAGGAGGAAGGGCTAGTGCAGATTAGGTTAAGATCAATGCCTCGTGAATTCACTTGGAATTGAGCCTTTTGGCTTGAAAATACTTGGTACATTCCCCCAAACCCAAAGATTAAAAAGTGTTACTTAAAAAGTGCTCCACAAAATAATTAATTTCCCCTCATTTCTTGAATCAGCTATACTTAACGCTGTTTGTTCCCAGCAAGGTGATGCTTAATTTCCCAGCTCCACTTTGTTTGAACCAAACCAACGGCATCTTATCTAGTTTCAGGAGAGAACCATGAGGAACTAACATCATGTTACTGAGCTCCAGTTGGAAAAATGATACTAAAGGTAATTTCATTTGTGCACATAAACTACGCAGTGGTCAACAAAAATGTCAAAACAAACAAAATGCATATGGAGAATGTGTGGGTCAAAAATTACACGTTAATTATACTCAACAACTTCCAGCTTCATAATGCATAAAGATCTTTAAAATTTTGTTACTTTTGGTAAAGAGCGCATCATGACTTGTTAAAGACTCGAAACTGATTTGATTTGGAACTTGACAATGGATTTGCTTGTCTTGACTTGGGGCAAAATAATGGACTTACCAGTCGTGACTAGGGACTAGACTTGGGACTTGTCAGTCTTGACTTGAGACTTGAGTTAGGACTTGTCAGTCTTAATTTAGGACTAGAGCTGGGACTTGCCGGTCTTGACTTGGGACATTCTAGTCTTGACTTAACACTAGACTTGGGTCTTGCCTGTCTTGACTTGGAACTTGACTTCAAGCTTGTCCGTTTTGACTTGGAACTTGACTTAGTTGTTGTTGTTGTTGTTTTTTTGATTTGGGACTTGATTTAGAATTTGTCGGTCTTGACTTGGGACTTGTCAGTTTTGATTTGGGACTTGATTTAGGACTTGTCAGTCTTTACTTGGCCCTAGACTCGGGTCTTGCCTGTCTTAACTTGGGACTCAACTTGGTCTTGCTAGTTTTGACTCGGGACTTGACTTGGGACTTGTCAGTCTTGACTAGGGACTAGACTTCTGACTTGTCAGTCTTGAATTGAGACTTGCCTGTCTTGGCTTGGGACTTGTCAGTCTTGACTTGCAACTAGGCTTGGGACCTGTTGGTCTTGACTTACTACCTGACTTGGGACTTGTAGGTCTTGACTTGGAATTTGACCTGACTTGGTCCCTCCTCTGACATCATATGAACCTTTTCTCATCCACTGACTTCCAAACACTAATAATCTTTCACCTCTCCAGGGCTCGACAGGTGAGCTGGGTTTGTCGGGGCTGCCGGGCTCCATGGGGATGCCGGGGTTCAAAGGTCACAAGGTGAGAGTCACTTCATACGCTAACATGCATGAACCACAGAAAACAA
Source organism: Lutjanus campechanus (assembly GCA_027495735.1). Lineage (NCBI taxonomy): Eukaryota > Metazoa > Chordata > Actinopteri > Lutjaniformes > Lutjanidae > Lutjanus > Lutjanus campechanus. Next base: position 8,808 of record JAJHUR010101089.1, on the reverse strand, counting down.
ATGACCCGTATGGTTTTATTTGGACTTAATGAAGGACTATTGGCAGCAGAGGCGACACTTCATGAAT
>JAJHUR010101088.1:21287-33567 GCA_027495735.1 Lutjanus campechanus | reverse complement strand
TATGTTGTTTTTGTGTTTTTACGTCTTTTCTTCATTTTCATCTAACACTTTCATTGTTACGTCTTTCACATAGTTTTTGTCTTGTTGCATCTTTTATGTAATTTTTTTGTCTTGTGTCTTGTGTCTTGTGTTTACGCCTTGTGTCTTGTCAAAGCATTTTTGTCTTCATGCATCTCTTGTGCGTGTTGTGTGATATGCACCAATAGGTTTAATTTATTTACGTTTACTTTATCAGGATCCCCACTAGCTGCTGCTGCTGGTAGGTCAAGAAATCATCTTTCCTATGTGTTACTGTCTCATCCATTCAGGTTGAAATCAGTCTTGATGTTGGGAAGGTAGCACACAATGATGCAAAATAAAAATAATCAATAATTCCCCTCAAATGCATTGAAACTAAGGTTACGAGCCTGTTTTGAACATGGAAGGAGTAGAAAGTACAGATATTTGTTTTCAAATGGGACTAAAAGTTAAAAAAAAAGTTATCAGAAAAATAAATACTCAAGCACAGATACATGAAACCAGTATGTGTTAAGTATTTGTACTCAGTTAGTTCCCAACACAAAGGGTCTGAGTCTACGAGGAGTCTGAATGTTCTCCTTATGTCAGAATGGGTTCTCTTCGGGTTCTCCAGCTTCCTCCCACAGTCCAAAGACACGCAGGTTAATTGGAGACTCTAAATTGTCTATGGGTATGAATGTGAGTGTGAGTGTTTTGTGTTGTCTTATGTTTGGGCTTTATGAGACTTGGATTTGTAGAAGGAAAATTATGTGGTGAACTTTGTACTTTGTTCCTCATTGTTACTTCTCATGTTCTGTCAGGTACTAACTGGTTACTCGTCCTTGAACGCACAGCTGTTCTCCCTTCCCAACGTCTGATAACAGGCACATCCTGACCCTGCTGATAAGCACTTCAGACTCATCCCGTCCCAACCTCTTTGTTAATTTACCCTATAAAACAGATGTGCACTCTTGACTCATCATCAGTTCCTTTTACACTTTCTGTGTGACTGTGTGCTCATCCTTTGCGAAACTCTATTAAAACACAACAAAGACAAACTCGGTCATGGTGTCTGTCTTTATTTTCAGGTTTTCCACCACAGATTTTCCTGCTGCGAACTCCAGCAGTGTTTTGTGGACCAAAAAACCTAAACCCTGTCTCTTATACACATCTGTACACTAGTGAGTTACTTTATAGCATGATACCCCCCAACACTGATTATAGAATAACTTCAGATCAATGAACCATATGACATGGGAGAAGAGCAGAGCCAGTTGATAAATCAAACTTTTGCTGAAGCCGGTCGGGAGGACAGTGAAAGCAGCTTTTCCATGGAGAGAAGCCTTCAGCACTGTTCTCTGCTCTTCTTTCAATAAAGAAATACTCTCCAGTTCTGATATAACTGATGCTGTCACAGTATCTACACCAGAGGGGTCCTTGTGGTCCTTGTGGGCCTTCAGAGCGGGTCAAACATATCAGCATTTCAAATGTTATATTTAAACATATTTGATTTCTTTTATTTAATCATTAGACTATTTTCAACCACGTTTGCTTCAGGAATGAAAGTGGTCTGTGGAAAATGGTGTTTTTTTCCTTCTGCGTTGGGTTGTTGGAACTGAAGAGAGCTGAAGTGAACTGCTGAGCTGATTTGGGCTGAAAGAGACGCTGAAGGGACGTTTGTAACTGACCGTTAGGGAGGGTGAGCGGAGAAGGAGGCGGTGCCATTTGTGTTTCGGTTCATGAGGCCTATATATAGTGTTTTTTCAGGTCAAGAAAGTCATAATTTTTTGTAAAACTGTTGAAGTATAACTCAGTGAAAATACATTATTAGAAAGACTACACACCCAGAAGTTACGTAAGTGATGTCAGTCAGTTTAATGCTCTAAAGTCACAGTTCAGTACTTCACAGTTCTCAGTCTTTTCACATGTTTTCAGCAACGATGTTCTAACATGTACAATGTGTTCACAAGAAAACTCTTTTTCCTTAACACAGACTTTAAAACATTCTTTGATCAAACTCCTGTTTCTCTGTAAGTTATGCTGGAGCTGAAATATCTCAATAATCTACTGGATTCCATAAACTTTATTAAATTTACACATTACATTTATATATTATATTTATTGTCCCCAGAGGGTGAAGCTGTTTTTCTCTTTAGCGCCACCATGAGGATGAAATGTTTTGCCTTTAGTGAAACGTCTTGACAGCTAATGAATGAACTGCCATGTTTTGTTCCTCCAGGACGTCTAATGCCGACATTTAGTCAGACAACTGATAGAGACGTACAAGGTACCCACAAGCATAAATAAACAGAACTCTCTACAGAAAAAGACATTTTAGATCTGTGATTTGAACACACTTGAACCATATGGACTCAGTAAAACACAGGATTTGATTTTTTTGTGTGATATAAATATTAATTTATATCTCCCTCCACAGGTAATTTGGACCAATAGGGAGAGAAGAGCTACTAGTTCCCCTGTCGCTCCCCCTTTTCATGCTTATGTTTGTACCCATAAGGATATATAGACATTTTCATATGTGCAGTATGAGCTGTACCCTGAGAATCAGGTCGGGACATCATCTGTATGTGTCCTTTCACACATGCAGCCGAGTTGGGAGACTGTCTGACGTGTTCATACATGTTGGAAACACTACATATAGTTGGGGTCAAGGGTGGCACCTATAGAGTGAGCAGCAGCAGGAGGAGGAGGACTCTTCCCTAATGATGACTGGTTTTGCGTTGATATCAGTGCAAACTGAAAAATTAACAAACAGTGATGTAAGAGGAGAGGAGTGATTGATCAGCTGATTCCAGTCTGCCTGCCTGCAGGAGAGACACTCGTGATGCGATGCTGCGATTTACAGGACGCGCACTTTTATTTTTGAGAGTAATCTGATGTTTTCACATAACTGATGGCAAAGAAATGCATCATAACATTAGACTGATAATGATCAGCTGATATTCTGTATGAAAACATAGCGATACAAGCGAGCAGCAGCATCAACACGCCCGCTCGCTCGCTCTGGACACTGAGCTGCTCTGTTCACACATGAGGCTCACCCAGATTAAGCTGGCAGTGTTAAGTCTGGGCCAAAAAAACGCAGACATTTTCAGGTTTATACGATGCACAGGTCTTTTAGTAACGTTAATAAGAATCCATCCACGTCAGTTGATGTAGTACAAAGGGACTTTTAGCCAGGAGACCAGGATTTATGTCCCGAGTAAAAGCAAAATCTTAGGTTTTAAGTTGCATAAGTTAACAAACTTATTTTAACCCAAACTGTGATCTTTTCCTAAACCTAACCAAGTAGTTTTGTTGCCTAAATTGTCCAACATGAACGATGTTGCTGTCAAATCAGATATTGTTTACCACAGAGAAGCCTGATTTATAACTTTACGGAGGCGAACAGGCTTCCTCTACCACCTGGGTGTTCAACAGGGGGGGTCCGCAACCTGTAGGGAGTCCTCAGATTTGCTGCGGGGGAGGCTGCCAAAATATTGTTATTGTCATTGATTTTTTTGTTTTGTTGTCTGAAAAAACACATTAATGAATCTACAAAAGGCAACCCAAGAATCTTTGTCTAATCCTGTGACCATTTTTGTAGATAAAAGTTTTCGAGGGAATGACAGAGGGGGGCTTCTGATGTGTACTTTTGAATTTTGACAGCTAGAAATTTAGGAGACTCGACAGGATTTTTCAAAAGAACGACCAAAGAGGTGCACTCATTTTCACAAAATTTTGGTGCTTCTCTCCAGGATTGAACTATTTCTCACTTGTCTGCTCAACTTCTAGCACCACTGTACATCTGACTGATGGACTGACACGAAACCTTCCATAGATATCCATGTTTCTCTGACAGTCTATTTTAATAACTTGATTTGAGATGGTCAGTGTTTCCCCACGTGCACCTGTCGGTTTAATGAGAGGAAAGATAAGAGGCCTGCGTCTTATCTCTATAGAAACTAACATTATATTATTTTGTGCTACAGACGCTTCATATTCAGGTTAATTAATACACCCGTGAGGAAAACATGAACAGAGGGAGACTCCATCTTATATCTTTTTGCATCTCGTTTGAACGTTTCATATGCAGGTCACCTGTGAGCAGGCTAAAATATATAAACGGGAAACTTTAGGTTCAGCTGATAATGTCAGCAGAACAACTCAAACAAGGACATTTCTACTGACTGTTTCTGTGCAACGCTAACTCCACAGTCGAGTCTCCTTCTCTGTTACGGCTTGTTATGTCTTTTACGTCATTTTCGTCTTGCATGCCTGTTGCGTCTTTTATCTTGTTTTTGTCTTTTTGCATCGTTTTAGTCTTGTTACGTGCCGTTACGTCGTTTTTATTTTGCTACAACTTGTATATAATTTTCGTCTTGTTACTTCATATTTGTCTTATTGCATCTTTTATGTTACTTTTGTCTTTGTCTGTATTATTATTGTTGTTTTCATGATGTTACATCATTTTCATCTTATGTCGTTTCGCATTGGTAAAGCAAAAATAATCAATAATTCCCCTCAAATGCATTAAAACTAAAGTAAAAGTAAAGTGAAAGTAAAAAGTTGACAGAAAAATAAAATCTCAAGTAAGTAAGTAAGTACAGATACCTGAAAAATCTACTTTAAGTGCAATAATGAAGTACTTGTACTTAGTTACTTCCCATCTCTGGAGGTTGGCCTGTTACAAGGTTTGATAGCCAAGAGTTTGATCTTATAAAATATATTTTCCAGCATAACTGAAGAGTAAAAATCAAAAAACCCTCAAAATGTGTTTTTCCCCAGTTCAAGAATGAGTGAGTATCAAACACTCAGTTCTTTCCTCCTTCACAGAGAACAGCTGCTGGCTTGGATTCAGTTACAATGGATTCCCAAACATCCACAGAAATGCCTCACAGCTCCTGCAGCATCATCCACTTATCTCCTGCCGTCCTTCAGTACAGTCGGTGTGTTCCACCCAGACACAGAGCTAAACCAAAATAAGACTGAACGTGACGTCTGCTAGTTGTAGCTCATGCTGCTGCTGATCGTAAATAGTTTTACCCTGAGTCCCATTCCCATCAACATCTGGCATTTCGCACACTTACAGCACTCAGCATCTGGATTATACCACAGCTAAAGGAGCTTCTCTCCTAGCAGAGACACGAAGCCTCTGGAAGTTTGGCTTGTTTTGCTGTTCTTTGCCGGGCGACGTGACCCCGGATTACCACAGTCCACAGCAGATTATTAAAGCGTCTGGATGGCTGAATGTCTGAAAGTGCTGATTTGCATAAGCAAATAAAATTACCATTCAATATTAATGTCATGTTGAGAGGCTTTAAGGCTCCTGGTCCATTTTAAGACGAGATTGACGTCTTCTCCTCAAGCTCCTGCAGCCTCCTGCAGCTTTAAATCTGACAATGAAACAGAGACAAAGGAAAGAAGGATGGAGGAAAGATTATATTTATTTTATTTATATAAAAAAAGAACATTTCATGATGTGATATAGTAATACAGGCTGGTTATTGGAGTATAGGGCTGTTTACTGTAGTTCCAGCATGGAGCTTTGGTGCCACCTAGTGTCCAGACGGAGGTAGGACACCTTTTACTCACACCAGGCCCTGAATGTGCTCACACCTCTTTAATCTCTCCATAATAGACAACACTGTGCAACATCATTAATTTATCAAAGTGATTTTCATTGCAATTGCCTTTCAAAATAAAATTGACTTTTCATTAATTTGGGATTTTGTTTTGCGCTCATTCAAATGAGGTGCTAAATTCTGCCGTCTAATCCGTTTTAGCTAATATTAGCACACAAGTCCGAGCTCTAAAAGTGTATGCCTGAAGAGACGCAGCATAGATCCCTACTTAAACTACATTTAGGAGGATAAAAGCCCTGCTCTGGGTAATAACCCAGAAATATTACTGAGACTGGACAAATCAGCCTCGCTCGCACTAAAAATACACACGCACATGCACACATGCACAAACATTTAACACGCCCGCTTCTGCTTCCTCAGCAAGACTTTGTCAAATGAGGTACAAAACTGCTGAGAGAATGTGCACGCTGTGTTTCAGGTCTTATCATGCCTCATACATTATATGTCGATGTCATAACCTCTCCCTCTCACATCTCCATATAGTGTGATATCAGCACCGAGCAGCAACTTCTATTTCTGTTCTGCATCACTGAGGCACTTTTGTGCAGCTCTCTGTAAAACCTCTGCATTTACACATTATCGACTCACCATGAAGATTAATTACACCCCCCTCTTCCGAACGCTGCTCTCCTTCCTCCTCTCAGCGGAAAAATCACAAACTTTATTGTGGAGAAGGAGGGTTTTCTTACTGTGCAGAGCTACTGTGTGTTTTTCTCGAGACACTGATTGAATTATGTGCTGCTGTTTTGTTCCCTGCCGGACTGGACAGGAGTTTTTTTATTTTTTATTATTATTTATCCTTTATTTCAGCAGGGACAGTCCACTGAGACTGAGGTCTCCTTTCCAGGGAGACGCTGCAACAGCAAATAAAATATGATCCAAATATGCTCATGTAAACACAGTTATATGGGGAGTAACAGATTATATGTAACAGGATTACGTAATCTGGATACAGAAAAAGGGTGACTGTATTCCATTAGTTACAGATAGAAAAGACATAATCAGAATGCACAGTGCACACACAGTTAACAATTCATTATCATAACCTCTAGTGAAAAAATTATGGATTTTTCACCATTTTCTGTCTTTAAATCAATCAGTCAATCAGTAAATTGTGCATTAAAAAAGGAAGGAACAGCTGGACAAACTAATAAACCTAACAGCCAACATAAAACACTTCAAGCTGCAATGATCAATCTACAGTATTGTCAATTGACTATTAAATTAATCTGCATCTAATTTGATAATTGCTTAATTGTTTTTGAGTATTTTCTTTAAATTTAAAGTCAAAATGAATATCAAAATTCTCTGATTGCAGCTTCTTAAATGTGAATATTTTCTGGTTTCTTTATTCCTCTCCATCAGTAAACTGGATATCTTTGAGCTGTGGACAAAACAAGACATTTGAGGACGTCATCTTGAGCTCTGATTAACATTTTTCACCATTTTCTGACATTTCAGGACCAGATAGTTGCAGCCCTGAAAACATTATATTAGGCTAAACAATGTTACCATATTTTATACTGAGGTAATCCAAAAGTAACTGAAAGTAATCAAGTTACAACATGGCTGACTACATTTTTAACAAGTAATTAGTAACTGTATCTGAATACATTTTTAAAGTCACACTCTTAATCCTGGTTATATACATTTATGTCTACAGACTGTATCCTTAATACATAATAATACATCCATCGGCCGATGGTGAATACTTAAAATAGAACCAAAATTATGTAGCAAACACAGCTACATCAGTACAGCGTCCCAGCAGTGCTGTGAGCAAAAAAACTCTCACATATGTGTGCACACACAAACAGTTACAAGTATTTCCTCTCACTTTCACAGATAGATGATGTCCTTGAGTAGTTTTCTTTTTAATGACATGAAAGTCATCTTTTTATCTTCCACTTTCAACCAAAATCAAACCTTTCTTAGATGACTGGCAAAGCCATTTTCTACAGTGTCTTTTCAACCAAATTTTGCTTCGTTTTTGTCGACCACCTCAAAATTATGTGGATGAAAATATCTTAAATATCATTTTTCCCAACTGAAGCTTATTGATGTGATGTTACTTCTTTCTGGTTCTTTCCCGCAGCTTGATTAAATACCGATGCAAAGTGGATCTGGTCACCTTTCTGAGAATGAATGGCACTAACATCAGCCGACTCAAGAAATCAAGGGGAGTGAATTAATATATCAGTGGGACCGGGGAAAGTATCAGGTATTTTCAAGTTAAAAGGCTCAAGTCCAAGAAAAGTCATGCATCACTGGTCATCAAACTTATAACTCAAGTCTAATGCAAGTCCAAGTCATGTGACGTGAGTCCAAACCTCTGCTGTATGTCCCCGGTCACACTGACACACAGGAGGTCCAGGATTACATTTTCTGTTGTTGAACAGTTACCATGTCGTTAAAATATGTTCACTGTTATACAAATTTTCAAAGTCACTGCACACAAGCAGCAGTGACAAAATGTAGCATGTGTAGAACAACAAGAGGACCCGAAGAAATCTGATGCTAGATACTATTTGATTAATTAAAAAGCTGCCAACTTAAACTGAGGAATAAAACCATGCATTTTCATGAGATGGCCACGAGGTGGTAGTGCAGAGAAACAAACAAAAGACAATTGGGAACAACAGTACAAAGTTGTGCTTGAGTCATCTCAGCTTTCTCTTCCAGTTAGTGAGTATTATGAAATCTTAAAGAGCACCTCGGGGTCATGTGGTAGAAAATAATGTTGGTGTGGGAACCTGTGCACACAGATTTCTAAACTGAGCAGGAGGAAGATGTTACTGAACAGATTAAAGGATGTCCAGATGTCTTCATTCATTCATTGTGGGATAGAACCTGTCTGTGCGCTCATTTATCTGTTATGACCATGGATGTATTATAAAGCAACGGGCCCCGTTAACTTTGTAGAGCACAGCTAGACTGAAAGAGACACAGTATCTCAGTGTCTTCGTAGTTGTTTTGTATCTCTTCCTGGTACTTTTGTGCCTTTCTGAAGTTGTTTTTTTGTCTCCTTGTAGTACCTTTGCAGTACTTTTGTGACGCTTTGTGCAATTTTGTGTCAGTTTGTGGTACCTTTGTGTCTCTTCATAGTCGTATGATTGTTTTTTGCAAAGAAATGTTAACAGTCACTTCAAATCATGGTGTCAGTGGGCTCTTGTGTCTGTGCCCAGCAGGCCCGTTCAGTTGTCCATCTATGGGTACGACGATGAAATAACTTTCTAAAAACTTTTTTAACAGAACTATAGTTGCCTGCTTTTATTCCGAATGCTGGTTGTGTTGTGGAAACCCACACAGAGTTGCCAGGTTGGATGAGGTTGTCACCTGGTTGGGTGGACCTATTTTGTATGGAAAAACAGCACCGCTGCTATGTTTATGTGCATCACACACTGTGTGTAAATCACCAAGTGCTTGAGAGGACACCAAAACAGCCCGATCACACATGCGGGAAGTATTATAGAAAACATCAGTTGATTAATTTGCAGCAGAGCACCTGCCAGATCAGCTCATACACACACAAACATGGCTCACATCACACACACACCTTCATACATACACACACAAAACATGCTTAATGCTCTTTGTCCATCTGCACCAGTTTTATCGGCTGTTGAACTGGATTTGACCAGAGATTTGGTTGTTTTTTTCACGTGTCAACCCTGGCCTTACCCTGAACTGTGTGCACAGGTTAGCAGCCCTTGATTTTAAAGCCTTTTGTTTTTCTTTCTACCACATAACCAAAAGTAATACTGCTACTTGTGCTTAACATCTTCTGCCTGGTGTTAGAGGTTTACTAATGTGAGTTAAAACAGATCAAGCTAAAATTATTTAAATTGATGGAAAAAGTGCTAATAAGATTTTTTTAAAAACTGCCAAAAACGTATTGTGATTTTTAAAAAAGCAAAAGAACACACCCTGGAATAAATAAATAAAGAGATATATAGCTGTATTTTAGCTGCTGTTATATGAAGCTTCTGTTCTAAGTCTAATAACTTTCCTTGTTTTGACTGCTTGCCTTGTTTTCTTTGCTTGTTATCCAGTGTTATGACGTATGTTACGTATACATATACCATGACTTGCAAACAAACCTGGAACAACTTGTCGCTGGAGTTGATGAATAATTAACTGAGAAACAAGCTCTGATTGTGACCCTACTGACCTTTCAGCTGGTTATATAAGGGCTTTAAAACATCTATCTGACATCAGCTGACTCCAGATCAGAGCAGAAAGAGCGCCGAAGAGGAGCTGAGACACAATTTATACAGAAGATTATTTACTGAACATGAAGCCGTGAGATAATGCAAGTTTTGACCACTTCTCTACAACTTATCAACAATACAAATGACAACTTTACTGTATTCATAATGACCAAGTGTGCCTTGTTCTGACTGGGTTATAATAGTGAACCAAAAGTAAACAAAAAAACTAAAAACAAGGTGTGAAAACATATTTTAATTCACTGAAATAAAAATAAAAACTAGATTTGACTGAAAAACATAACTCATCTTTATTTAAAAATCTTTCTTTTCAAATTAACTGACTTATTAACTTGTTTGTTTTTTTTTGCTTTTTTTTTTTACAAGGATTGACACTAGGCCTATACGACTGAAAGAAAATCTGATTTTTCTGCATTTAAGTTTGTACAACACTAAAAATAGTTGACTGGAACCTCTGCCAGATTTATAAACATAAACCATAAACTGCTCCTATATGAGACAGAATAAATAGCATATTTAAGGTAAATTATCGAGCATTTACTAATATATAAACAAAAAAATTCCAGTGTGAATAATGTATTTTCACTGTGAATTAGAAAATGATTAGAAGGCCATCCATCACCATAGCAAACAATTTTTTTGTTTAAAAAAAAAGAAACAGAAAAAAGAAATAGATACAAATGACCTTGGGAAATGTATTTGTATTTGAGGAAAATTAATTCAGATAGATAAATTATCATTTCAATTTGTATTATATTGGTTTAAAGAGAATAAGACCTCTGGCAGTCACAAAACAAATAAAACCCTTGAATGTAAAAAAAAAAAGAAAAGATGACGGATTGATCCTGCCCTCCTTAATCCTGCCTCTTCTTTAGGTTGTCAGGCTGGCAGCGTGTCGCCTCATCTAGGCCAGGTTGTTCTTATGGTTTTAGCCTACAGAACCAGTTTCCAGGTGAAGCCTGGTGATATAATTTCAGAGGAACACTTGACAAGCCTCTGCAGAACAGGGAACCGGCGTGAGGGGCGTGCCGGTGACGTTAGAGCCGCCTGTGTTGCGTCAGTCCTGTCCAATAAGCGCACTGAACGCTGATTGGCTTGTTCATGGGGAAAGTTAACGCCCTCTTCTCGCAGGTGTCCGCCTCTGTGGTACATGTATCAGTGCGGCCAGAACCATTGATAACATGAGGGGGAGATTATTGTATATGTCTGGTTTAAATATAAACTTCTGTCTGTTAAAGCACTGAAACTAAACCAGTGTGATGCATTTCTAACGCACTGTATCCACTTCGTGTAGTATAAAGTCAATTCTAACGTATTTTGGTGCCTTCGTAAAAGCTTTACGGGCTAGCCCATCGTTAGCTAACCCCTCGCTAGCCGGTGTTCCGTGACTCACTAGAAAAATGATGTAACTTTTGCCGGCTTTCTTTTACCTTCAAAAGTACAAAGAGAAAAGGAGGTTTAACGTTTCAAACCGCGTGTAGGGGAACATTCTCAGGCCTTTGTTGGATAAATGGCTCGGTTTCGGTAGTGTGGGTGAAAAGACAGCGGCACGGTGTCAGCAACTTACAGCTCTTTCTCCGGTGAACTGAGTAGAGTAAAGAATGAACCCCGCTCGGCGGTGTTCGGCTTTATTCAGCCAGCTGTGTGTGTCCTCGCGGGGGGGACCGGCGGTCAGGAGGGCGCTGTCACCGGTAGCAGCGTTAACCCCGGCGGGAACACGGTGCTGTCACCCCGGCGTCGTCGCCGGAGGAGGAGGAGGAGGAGGGGGAGTGAAGGGGACCTGTGCCCAGCTGAGTCCGAGCGGAGCACCCAGCGGTGGGGCAGCATCAGGTAGGCCTAATTTTCACCTCCAGTGTTCACCAACAGTTATTCTGTAACTCGAGTTGGCCTTTCCACCAAACTACGTTCAAAAAAGTGAGCGTTTAACGCGCGCTCACCCGTCAGTGTCTGACGTGTCATCCTCCATGACTCAGAATCTGGTTTCTGAATCCTGAGTAGTCATCCTTCAGTTCGTCACGTAGTATTTAACTCAAAGTACTCATACCGCAGGGCAGGGCTATTAAACTTCACTGACAAGTGGACCAAACAGGAAAACCATTGGGGCTTTATTAGTGCAGGGTTCTTACAGGTGCTGGAAATCCTTGAAAACGCTTCGATTTTAATTTAAAGCTTTTTCAAGGTTTGAAAAGTGCTTGGATTTTGGATAAAGTGCTTGAAACTGTGTGTAACTGTAATTGCATTACTTTCACAATAGCTGAAATCCGAGAATTTCAGCCTCAAAACGATTATTTGAGTAATCAGTCTTGCCACAATGTTGTCACTTAAGAAATGGGTCCAAACATGTGGAGCACACGTGTTGGGAACTTTTTTTCAAGTGTTTCCTGTAATTATTACTCTCAGCGATTTTTT
>JAJHUR010101088.1:0-20268 GCA_027495735.1 Lutjanus campechanus | reverse complement strand
TTTTTTTTTTTTTGATTAATCAATTAATTGTTTGGTCCATAAAATGTTAGGAAATTGTGAAAAGTATTGGTCAGTAAATTTCCCAAAGTCCAAGATGATGTCCTCAAATGTTTTGTTTTATCCAAAACTCAAAGATATTCAGTTTACTGTCAGAGAGAAGTAAAGAAACCAGAAAATATTCGCATTTAATAAGTTGAAATCAGAGAATTTTGACTTTTTTCTTAAAAACGTTACTCACCCTGACTCATCAGTTATCAAAATAGTTGGCGGTTATTTCAATTATCAATTAATAACTGATTCAGTGATCAATTGTTAGGATAGGATAGGATGCCAAGTCTACTCTCAGACAGGTGTCACATTTTAAAGGATGAAACTTTGTTTTCCTTTAATTTGTCTCCCTTCAGTAGAAATGTCATGAAACATCACTTTGGTTGTTTGATAGCACAGTAACATCTGATTGAAACATTTTGAGCATGTATATGTTTATAAATATGTCATTTAACACAGCTGTAAGGTGCTGGAAAAACTTGAAAATGCACATTGAAAATGCTGGAAACGTGCATTTGACTTCTGTTTGTGGGCCAACTTGTCAATTAAGGGCTACAAGTAATCTTTGCAATATAATCTTAATAGCTGTATTACTACACGGAATAAACAAATCATGCACATCCCTTTTTTCACTTTCATTGATTAGTGTAGTCAGTTCCACACAGCAGCCAGTCCATACAAAAAAGGAGAAATGCTCCATTTCCAGTAACATAAAAAAATAGATGAATACAGTGAAACAGTTGGCTGTCCATCACACTAACAGAGTGTGCAATGTCCTGGTTATGTTTTGCACATTTAAATGTCATCCTGGTTTCATTAATTAATTAGTTGTTTAAGAGAGTTTTAAAAAAAAGGGGGGTATTGGATTGCAGTATTGGTATCAGTATTGGACATGAAAAAGTGGTATCAAGCCATCCTTGATAAGGAGGCCTGTGTGAATTAGGTCTGCACAATTAATCGAAATTTAATTGAAATCTCAATATGACTTTGGTGGAGGTGCAATATTTGTTAAAGGTAAAATGAGTGTCAAAAAAAACTTTTAAATGAATAAATGTTGTGAGTTAGAGATGTCCTGTAATTGCAATGTCAGTCAAAATAATCACAACTAGATATTGCCAGTGTGAATCATCATAAAACAGATCTGAATGAGAGCACATAGGTGCTTTACGTAACTGAAACCCTATTGGTTCACAATCAGATCAGTCTTTGGTTCAAACTGAGCACACGTTTGCTGTTATTTCATAATATGTGAAGCTGATTATGTAACAGTCATCCCCCCCTCAGGATTCCTTCAACTCCGCAGTGGGCCCCACTAACCTCTGTCCCAAAAATACAATAAGCTCAAATGGCTTTAAAGGGACAGTTCACCCCAAAATCAAAAATAGATCCTCTCCAGTGTTTTGATCCATCTAGATTGTTTTGGTGTGAGTGGCAGAGGTTTGGAGATAACAGCCGTAGAGAAATCTGCCTTCTCTCTGATATAAGGGAACTAGACAGACTGCATTGTGATCTACATCATGATATAAAAGCATTTTCATGAAGTGACGCTTCTGTCTACACACCTGCCGTCTGGCATTTCCGGGACACAGTACACAGGCACAGTGGGGCTGTATCTGACTATTATTTTCATTACTGATTAAACTGTGACTAGTGAAATATTTCCCAATGTACGAGGTGAAGTCTCTGTACGTTTTGTTCTTTCTGACCAACCCGTCCAAAACCCGAAGACTCTTCATTTACTGTCATAAGGAACAAAGAAAAGCAGCAATCCTCTAATTTAAGTAGCTGGAAGCAGCCAGTGTTTGAAATGTTGGCTTGAAAAATGACAATCAGCTATCAAAATAGTTGGCAGCTAATTCTCTTTTGATTGACTAATTGTTGCAGCTCTGTTTGAGATGCTGCAACCAGCAAATCAGGGTTTTTTTTTTTGTCCCCTGCTTGAATCCACATCTCCTGCCAAGTAACTGGTTTTATTTGTTCCCTCTCTAAAGCTGTGACACAGGATGTTCTTGATGTTCTGGCTTGTGGCTCTTAAGCAGGTACCTCTGTCTAGTAATTGTTGGACCAGCCTCAGTTTCCTTTTCCGTCACTGCACTTCATGACACAGCACTTCTTACCTCACTGCATTCAGTGCTACGTTTAATTCACTGACAAACTGGCTGATGGGAGTGTGTGCAGGACAAGAGCTCAGCTTGGGCAAAATATTTCTTTAGCTGCTAAACGCTCCACTATGTTCACCAGTTAGTCTTTAATTGTGTCTCTCTGCTGTGTGCTGATGAGCAGGTAGTGCACAGTGGGTTTATAGCAGCTTTTTTACTGAAAACAGCTGCTGGAAACGACACCATCAGAGCGGCAAGAGTGAATCAAAACAGTCACGTCGTGGACCGAGCAGTTAAAAAAAATGAGCTGAAACTCACTTTAAAGATCTGTAAAACTGAAAGAAGCTGCAGATTCAGCCGATAATTCACAGGATATAATTTAAGCCTCTCACATCACATTGTTTTCATTGCTTGCGTGGCGGCTAAGACGGCTGCCGACAACGACTCCTTCAATGCAGTGTATGAAACATGAATGCTGAGGCAAGTCAGGTAATCCCCAAATTGATTACTACAACATATCATTGATTCAAAAAACTACTTTAGTCACAAGTTCCACCAGTTACTTTGCTGTTATTTTATAACTGCTGACAAATTAAACAATCTGCACAGGAGCAAGTAGGAATCCACAGCAAATTTTAAAAAGCACCAACATTAAACCCTGCAGTTATCAAACCCAAACTTAATTATGTCTAGGGCTGCAACTAATGGTTATTTTCATTGTCGATTATTTTCTCAATTAATCAATTAATAAATCCTTCCACAATCTTTGATTAGTCTCTTGATTAGTTGTTTGGGTTATTATTAAGTATCAGAAAATGGCAAAAAAACAAAAAACAAAAACATTGATCAGTGTTTCCCAAAGCCCAAGATTACGTCCTCTTAAACCAGAGAGAAACCAAAAAACATTGACATTTAAGAAGGTAAAATCAGAAAATCTTGACTTTTCGTCTTTAAAAAATCACTCAAACCCATTAATAGATTATCATAGTAGTTGGCATTTGATTTAATAATCAATTATTCGATTAATCGTTGCAGCTCTAATTATTATTTTATTTTACACTGGATGCAGTATTTACAGACACATGGTATTGCATGAGTCTGATTTTAATTTATTATAACAGCCTTCAAATCTTGTGCTGGTTAACCATGAGCCAGTCAGGAACCAGTGTTTGGGTCAAAGTCTTAAAGCAGCTCTAACAAGGTCGAATGCTTGTATATTTTAGGTTTTGTCACAAGGAAGCAGGTCAGGTCTCTCATGTTCACGGTCAAGTCACGGCCACACAAACATGCACACATATACGTTCTCACGCACATTCTCACATGGCCTGGGTCAGCAGCAAAGTGGTGCCTTAAATTAGCCACTTTAATAGTTTCTGTGTTCGAGGGCTCTGGAGGCTAAAACTCTTATGCAGATCTTTACTGGCCTCCATCTGTAATGGGATTGGTCACTCAGGCCCAGTTACATAACCATCCAGTGAGGAAGACGAGGGTCAAGGGAAAATCAGGCTCCACTCAAAAGTTATATCTTTCTGAATCTTTTTTTTCTAAAATCACGGGATTTGCTAAATGCAGTATAAGTGGTCAAAAATAGATGTTTTATTGAAGAACTCGAGCTCCTCTAAGTGTCTTTCTCTCAGTGGAATCCAGCCGTCCCACAGACAGTCGGTGTCTGATTAACGGCCGACATATACAGGACAGTCCCTCATTCATTTTTCACCCTGTATCACTTAATCTAATATGTTGTCCCCGTGGTAATTCACTTAATTGGCACGCTGTTGCCACAGCAGAGGAGACGATGACCTGGAATTTGATCTGTGCGTGTCTGTGTGTGTGAAACCAGCACCACTCAGCTTATTATTCAGCAGCAGCAGCAGCTTCACTCAGTCCTCCTGAAACTGGACGTCTGCCACCAGGTGCTCTTTTCTTTACTGCCGGGGCAATAATGGTGCTCCTCTGATTTATAGTTTTCGTGCCAAATAAATACAGATATTCTTTGTGTGTTACTCACTTTTAGTCTGAAGGTCTGAAAGTGACACAGTGTGTTAGTTATAGTTATACTTGCTGTCGTATGTGCGTCACTGTTAAGTTGTCACTGAAACAGGGAAGTATAAGGCAACAGGTGTTTCTCAATCTGAGTCTGTCTGTACTTCTTTTGTTCTTTTTAGCCGAGTACACTTCAAAAGCCGAGAAGTGTTCTTGCTCATTCAACAGCAGCAGCAGCGGCGGCTTTCTCTGCCTCACTTATTTCTCTGTCTGTTGTCTCTCTTCTCTCCACTGTGTGCGAGTAACTCACTCATTGACCTGACTGGAATGCACATATTCGATTAGCATCACGTGAGATGATCGACAATACATGCAACTGGCCTGTGAGTTCGCTGGACTTCTAAACCAGAGCTGTAAACATGATCATACGCCTGGTGGAGAAAATTAAGAGATGTATGTAATGGTTAAGATATTCTTTTATTAGTCCCACAGTGGGGAAATTTGCAGTGTAACAGCAGCAAGTGGATAACAAAATAGAACAAACATCAGTAAGAAACAGTAGTAATACGTAATCAAGCAATATGAAAAGGATGATATATAAAAATAAGAACAATAAAAACAGGAGGAAATAATAGGAACAATCTATACAATATAAACAATAAGCAGACTCAACAAATTAAATTAAATTAAGCGTGCAGCGTCTTCCTGTCTTCCAAGTTTAAACAACCAGGTTCAATCTGCCGTCTCTTCCAGCAGCTCTCAGGAAGACGAGTTTAAACTTGGTTTCTGTCTGGCTGAGGATGTGTCCCATCAGGCCTTTTTCCCAGCAGATGTTTTGAGTTGTTACAGCAGGAGGAGCCCAGGTGGAACGAATAACATTAACCGTGGATCCATTTAGGCCTCACAGGAAGTCGTCCCAGCGAAGCAGGATTCATAACAGCGCAAACACCTGGAATACTGTCATTTATTTCAGCTGCACTTGTAAACTGTCTGCTGTGAAAAAGATGTATCGTGTACACGCACACTGCAGTATTTGACAAAAATGTAGTGCCCACTAATCATCAACAGTAACTCGTTAACCTCGTTAACTGTCACACCATGAGAACACAGTCAGCGTTCCCTTTTTCTTCTGTTTCAAAGAAAGAACAACATGATAGTTGAAAGTTTTTAACTCATTTTTAAATTGTTTGAAGTTGTGAATTGTGTTTTCTGGCACAAAGCAAGTTTAGACATTAAAAACAAAAAGTAAAGCAAACTAAAACATTTAATAAATTATATATATTTCATATATGAATCCTTAAATAGTATACTCTCACCAAAAAATGGAATTACAGTGTTTGTATTATGTTTTTTTTAACAAGATGTGAATTGTCTGTAATTTCCTAAACCAGCTGTTACTGTAGTTTTGATGAAACATTACTCAGAGATGAGTGCATTTGTTGGGGACTATTTTCAGCTTTGGCAGATTAATCCACATTTTGTGCTCTTTTGTGCTAGCGAGCATTTCTGTCAGCAGGACAGTGACTCATTGATGTGGCTTTTTTTAAAATAGTTTTTGGAAAACAGTGGAGCTCTGTAGCACAAAGAAAGAAGATATATCAGATACACAAACACAGTATTTGTCAACAGAAACATTTACTGTTGGTTTGGGTGTTTTTAAGTTTGCTTACAGTAAGAAAAATATCAGCAGAATTATATTGTAAATGTTCTGACTGTGGCAGTTTTTAAATCAGGACACACTTGTACTCTTACTTGGTGGCGTATGAATGGCGTCTCAGGACATGAAGTGAATGTGAATTCTTTGTCTCCTGACAGTTCATTGTTGACTGTCTCTGGATTGCCTACGCTGCACAGCTGTGTGTGTCTGTGTGTGTGTGTCTGTGTGTCTATGTGTGTGTGTGTGTGTGTGTGTGTGTGTGTGTGAGCATTCTTGGATGGGCCAGTCAGTTACTGAGTCACGTCCTTCATCCTGCTGCCACAGCAGCAGTCAGACACTGGGACTGTCTCATGAGAGTCACACTGTCCTTCCATGCCCACGTCCAGCAGTGTCTCTGCTGCCACTCTGTCCAGCTGTGCAGAGAGAGTGAAGAAGAGGAGCGAGGGATGACTGAGAGGACGGCAGGCAGGAAAAAAGGAAGCGTGTTGGGTCAATAATCAGTGGACAGACTGAAAACTGTGTGTGTGTGTTTCCTTCATCCAGTTTGTTTCATGTAAGTATCTCGGTTGGTGCTGCAACCAGCAATTGTTGTCATAGTTGATCAATAGTTGTTTGGTCTATATTGTCAGAAAATGTTGCAAAATGTCGATCAGTGTTTCCTTAAGCCGAAGACGACGTCCTCACATGTCTTATTTTGTCCACAACCCAAAGATATTCAGTTTACTGTCAGAGAGGAGTAAAGAAACCAGAAAATATTCATATTTAAGAAGCTGAAATCAGAGAATTTTGACTTCATTTCTTTAAAAATTACTCAAACTAATAAATCGATTATCAAAATTGTTAGCGATTAATTTAATAATGGATTAATTGTTGCAGCTCTGCTATTGATCTTGTATGTTTATATCTGGTCTGGTCAGTGTCATTAATCTCAGTATGAATTTGACTGATGACACTGTCATTAGCTGTGGGTCCTTCAACATATTTTAATGTGCATTTTGAAGTATCACATCACTAAAAAGGTTGATGGAAATTGCAAAAAAACTTTAAATTGTGCAAAGAAGTTTTTATGCTCGCTTGGAGTATATATTTTTTATTGCCTTTTTCTAAAGAGTTAATGCTCTTAATGGGAGACGGACACACCTTTTATGAAGAAGTTCTGACACAGTGAACATTTAACTCACATGACCGATCAGCTGTTTCCACTCAGAGGAGGAGGAGCTGTTTCTGCTGTTGGTGTCAGCTTTATAAGAATAGCTACAACTTGCCCTGTTGAAAATAATTTCTGAAAACCTCAGTTTTTCTGTGATGGATGGCCAACTGTGTTTGTTTCAAGAATTTCCCAGTTTAGGATCAATAAAGTACTATCTATCTATCTATCTATCTATCTATCTATCTATCTATCTATCTATCTATCTATCTATCTATCTATCTATCTATCTATCTATCTATCTATCCTTCTTTTTGGTTTGTTGGTTGTTAGCCAAAAACTGTTTTTGTTTTTGGTTCGTAACCTTTTCTGTTCTGTTAATTAATGTAGCCTCTCCTGCCAACTCCTGATAAAACGCGTTTATTCGCTTCAAATCAGATGATAGAAATATGCTTTATTCGCATTTTCTTTGGAAATTGAAGGACGAGGACAATTATCGGTTAAGTCATTATAAGATGAGATAATAATACCATTGTTTACAACAGCTAAAAGTAGCCTGACAGATAACCATTGATTGTAGATGTTCACTTTTATTTTAGGCAATGTCTGTCTGTCTGCTCATTGTGAAGCCAGTCAGGTGGTGTTCTGCACTCCTGTGTTGTATTCAGAGTTTCCAGCCGAGCTCGTGGTGTGGAAATGTGGTGATGGGTTGGTTTGTTGATCTGGTTTTGGTTTGACTGAAACATCTTAACACCATATGAATATTTACATGAGCTTCCCCATGAGATCACATGAGATCATCCTCCCTCTGACACGATAATCTTCATAATATCCTGTAGTGTGTGAGGCACCATTATTTCACAATTATGCAGTGTGTGTGTGTGTGTGTGTGTGTGATTCAGTAGAAGAACATTGTGAAGTAAGCCTGGGCAGTATCTATTCCTTTTTTTTTTATTAGGATTTTACCAATATACAAAATACAAAAACAAAACAAAAACATAGACCCTAATTGATCTGGATCAATATATGGATTCAGTGTTCAATGATCCAATATGGTCGATGCAAAGTGAAAATATCCACTTATATCCTGATCTTTAACATACACCTTCATTTTGAAATTCCTATTGCATGTTTGTGTCATTAAAGTGACGCTCCACTTTCCCAGAATAATCCAGCTTTAGGTACAAAAGTACCGAAAACAGTCATGTATACCTTCATGTACATGAAGGTATGTGCATGAGTAGTTGGGTTTAGCCTAATCTGGATTATCAAGGAGCATCCTAGTCTTTTTATTTTTTTTACCCACAACACTCTGCTGCAAATGGTGCTCTCAAAATCAGATTAGTGAATTAACCAGTTTATGAAAAGTCTCTAACGATGTACACGTGCTACAAACAAAGAGAGAACAACACTCTCTCTTCCTTCCTCTACTCACAGTTAACCAGAGAACACGTGGCCGTTGTGTGTGTCTGTGTGTGTGCGTGCGGCTGTGCCTGTGCAACCACACTGGATAGCCCTGCCATCTCCACCTGTTGGAGTTATTTAATTAGTTAGGCAACACCCTTATCCACACATGCACACACACACACACCAAATACACACCCACTCCGCCCCCGCAGCTCTGGCCATTGTTTCTCTCCTTTTCATCTTCCATTCCTCTCAGGATGCTTCCTGTTCTTCACAGTCAGCATCTCTTATCACTATGGCTACTGTGAGAGTGGAGACAGGTCATTGGTCCTCTCGTCCCTCCCTCCCTCCCTCCCTCCCTCCGTCCTTCCTCTCTGTCTGAGACAGGCTTACTGTGTCTCCAGCTCTCTAGAGGTCATTCTGTCACCCAGCAAGGAAAGGGGAGGGAGGGGTGTGAACCGATGATTCAGAGAGAGAGAGTGAGGGAGTCAGACGAAGTGGAGGATGAGACAGATAAAGGATGAGTCACAGCATGGACACAGAGAGAGAGAGAGAGAGAGGGAGATCCAGCTCTGCAAAGGAGGAGGATAAAGGGGAAGAGGGCAGTGTGAGTGACAGACAGACAGACAGACAGAGGTGGATTGACCTGGTCTTCAGACGTAGGAAGAGGGAGGGAGGAAAGCATTTGACCAGACATGGAGGCCATGGGTAAGACACATGTACACTGCACACAGTTACATACAATGACTGTAAGAGATGCTGAGGCAGGCCGCTGCAAAGAGGTGAAAAGTGAGCCAGTATTGTACTGTGCATGACTGTGAGAGTGTCCGCAAAGGTCTGTGTGATGTAAAATTTGTCATCAGAGGAGGCTCTGTGGGGGACATCTGCCTCTGCCCAAATTGTTTGACTTGTCCCTGCAGCCACTACGGCAATCCTGTAGACGCAGATCCACTGTGCACGTGTGGAACTCGTCCTCCAAGCGGACTCCAGAAACTAGTATACAACTACAACGCCTCTGTGGTGTCCACGGCTGTCTGAATACTTCTCTGGACTCTACTTTTGATGTAGAGACCAGGGCTGGGTGTTAAATAGAGCTGAACAGTTTTGAAAAAATATCTTACTGCGATTATTTTTACTTACTTTGACTGATTGAAACTGCAATATGATTTGCGATGTTAGTTATGATAATTTTTGCATCAATATTCCTATTTTGATTGAAAAACATGTTGAAATGACTATGGTGTTGTGTTTTTGTTTTTTTGCAGGAATCTGTACCAAATGAAAATGTTTTTTAAGTTTAAGATTTGTAGGACAGGACATCATTTATTAATTTAAAAGTTTTTTGACACACATTTTGCCTTTAACAACTATTGCACCTCCTGCGATATGAAAATTGCAGAAAGCCATATTGCGATTTTGATAAAATTTTGATTAATTGTGCAGCCCTAGTGTTAAAACTCGATACCGTTTGCAACATATCCACAGAAAGATCCTGATTTTAGAGATTAACTTTGCTTTTATTGCTCTGCTATGCTTCTCTTCCATACTAGGGCTCATTTTAGGTTAATTTTATGCCACTAAGTGATGAAGTTCTGTTTGGCTTCACAACTGGGCCTGTTGTTGCTTTCAATGGCTGCTCATTAAAGTGATGTGATCATTGGCAAAGGAGCGTAAATCTTCAGATAGTTTGCTTTTGTGTGCATTTTGAAACAGTATTTTACTTCTCGCTTTGCTGCAGATGGATTCATTTTAAATAGTTTGTTCTAAAACCTAATGTAACCAAAAAGCAGTTTAAGTTAATGAATGGAGGTCTTGTTTGAGCTGAAACTAAGGAACCTGTCCAGTAAAATCTAGACAACTAAGCTCTTGTTTGTTTGCTGACACTGAACCTTGTGCATGTTATAATTTTAAAATAATTCTTCATGAAAAGTTTCCATCCACCACCATGATGCAAATAGTAGAAGTTGAGTGCAGCAGTGGAGGTTATTCTCCAGTCAGTCAGGTGTCAGTTTAAACTCAGACACTGGAAAACAATGTGGAAAAGGTTTTTTTCTTCCAAATTTATGACTTAATCATCTTAATGAGAAAAATTTATAAATTTATATTCTCTACCACTTTAATCTCACAGAATATCCAAGTTATTTTCTGATAAATTTACAACTTTAATCTTGAGTTTGTTCTCTGAATACTACCCCAGTCCCATCATTTCATTTATTTGTTCTACCTATAATAGCCCCAGTACGTCATTGTAGGTATCACACTGGCTGGAGTATCTAAAAATAACAATACCCAGTCCCAGACAATACAGTTCTTTCTCTTGTATTTCCTGTGTATAGTTTTACAGTCTAGTCAGTCACACACTGTGTGGCATTGTGTTGGTTTTTGAATAGACCTCATCATCCAATTACAGGTCATGTGAACGGGTGATAAATTTGGATTTCTGAAACCCTGTCGTGAAGTTCAAAGGGTTTTTCCGAAGTTTGGTATGAGGAAAAACTTTTCACATGGCTGTCAGTCAGCATTACAAAGGAGTGTGATGGAGTTCATTCAGAGGAGAGATTTTTTTTGTCTTATTCACACTATTAAATTATCCAATACAGGATTCAGTCTCTGTACAACCTTTGTCTTCGGACAGATTAAAGATGGAGCTACCAACTGAGCAGCCATTGATTTAAAGGATAATGTGACTTTGTTATTGACGGCTGATAACAATCTAATAAAAATGAGACGAATGTCCAGTCATTGTCCTCTCTTACCTTTGCCTGTACTGGACTGTTGGACTGTTTGCTGTGTCAGCATGTCTGTGATTGGTCTGAACAAATGTTTTGTCGGTATGTTCTGAAACGGCCAAAGCAACAAAAATAGCAACAAAACCTTAGTCCTGTCTACAGTACAGACTGTTTGCATGTCTGTATTTATGTTGACAGTGAAGGTACACAGTCCCTCAGTTCACTGGATTTCATGCTACTCCTCGGTCTTCCTGGTAGGCAGAGTCGGGTAAAGCCATGTCACCTTCCACCTTCTTTACAGGCTTCACCTGTCTAAGCTACAGATCCAAAAAACATGTCACAAAGAACCATTTTACACCAACAGGGAACCAGTGATGAATATTGAACCTCTCTGAGCATTTAAGTGGATTTGTCATGTTCATCTGCATTGGGCAACATCCTTGAATGGAACAGGTTAAAAACAAGAGTTTATTTGGTTGGAAAAGAGCTAAAAGAGTGTGCAAGGTTTGGTATATGACACCAGAGATACAGGGGACCTTCTTCCCTTTTCCTGTCTCTCTCTCAGTGCCTTATGGGTGTTGTGACATAGCATAAAAATAGCTCTGGAAAAACCCAAAGAAACGCTGGAGTCATATGGAAACTCAGAGCACTGCTCACATGGAAACACATGGTACAGCTGATAAAGTGGAACTGTGTAAGAAAGAATAAGAAATAAAATCGTCCTTTTATTAAAGACAAAAAAAATGAATTCATAAGCATTTAATGGAAGCACAGTGGCTCAGTGGTTAAATGAATCAGCTTTATCATACAATCATACAGTCAAATTCTCATTCTCTGTTTAAAACCCATCCTGTTATTAGGGGCAGTGTGCAGCCACTGTACAGCAACCAACTCCAGATGTCAGCCAGCACCCTGGTCAGGGGCACTGACAAGAGAATTGACCTAATGTACATGTTTCTGATGGTGGGCGAAACAACCTTTGTTAGTCTGGTATGACCTTATAAAACTTTAGACTCAGTGCACCTTTAATGACCACACATGCTTCTCCCTTGTTTCCTCTCCACCAGTTTGTCAAATGGGCGGCAGCAGCAGCAGCAGCAGCAGGCTGTTTGGTACGTTGGCCCAGTCACTGAACAGCACCGCCTTGGCCCAGCCTGACCCGTACCTGGAGGAGAACCCAGACCAGGACCTGGACCAGGAGCTGACCGAGATCGACCCGGACCAGCTGCTCAGAGAGTGCGAGGAGGCCCTGCAGAGACGTCCGGCCCGGCCGCACCGGGATCTGGTCTATCCCAACGGCATGGCGCCCTGCCGCCACAAGCACAACCCGTCCATACGGATCATGCAGTGGAATATACTCGCACAAGGTACAGGTCTTTGGTGGATTTGTGAGGATTCCAATGACGTATAGAAATTTAGAAGTTGTATTTAAATACGAGGGCTCATTTGTAGACTTGCTCATGGTGTGGCTGTAGGGATGGCAGTGACAGAAGAGGTTTTAACTTGACCTCCAGCGCCATCAGAAGGTCAAAACTTTAATATATCCAACACTTTGGTTTATGACCAAATGTCTGCAAAACTAATGACATTCCTGTCGGCCTCAGCTGTGCTTTGTGTTCAAACGTTAGCATGCTAACACGCTAAACTAACATGGATTACATTTAGCTCAAAGCACTGCTTCTCACACGACTGCAGCCTTCTGGTCTTGTCCTGGTATAAACGTCTCTGTCTCTTTGTCTCCAGCTCTTGGTGAGGGGAAGGACGGCTTCATCCGCTGTCCACTGGACGCTCTCAACTGGCAGGAGAGGAAGTACCTGATCCTGGAGGAGATCCTCACCTACCGCCCCGACATCCTGTGTCTGCAGGAAGTGGATCACTACTACGACACTTTCCAGCCAATCATGGCCAGCCTGGGTTACCACGGCAGCTTCCTGGCCAAACCCTGGTCTCCCTGTCTGGACGTGGAGCAGAACAACGGTCCTGACGGCTGCGCTCTGTTTTACCGACGCTCCCGCTTCTCCCTGCAGGCCACGTCTCACCTGCGGCTGTCGGCCATGATGCTGCCCACCAACCAGGTGGCCATCGTGCAGACGCTGGACTGCCAGGTGACGGGCCAGCGGCTGTGCGTGGCCGTCACCCATCTGAAGGCACGTAGCGGCTGGGAGAGGCTGCGGAGCGCGCAGGGCGCCGACCTGCTGCAGAGTTTACGCAGCATAACGTCCCGAGGCGGCAGCAGCAGCCCGAACAAGGCAGCAGGAGGGGGCATCCCGTTAGTCGTCTGCGGGGACTTTAACGCAGAGCCCTCAGAGGACGTTTACCGCCGCTTCAGCTCCTCCCCCCTCGGCCTGAACTCTGCGTACAAGCTGCTGAGCTCTGACGGACAGACGGAGCCCGCCTACACCACGTGGAAGATCCGCCCCACTGGAGAGAGCTGCAGCACACTGGACTATATCTGGTATACCCATGATGCTTTGAGCGTGGACTGCCTGCTGGACATTCCCACAGAGGAGCAGATCGGCCCGGACCGCCTCCCCTCCTACCACTACCCCTCTGACCACCTATCACTGCTCTGTGACGTCACCTTCAGGGAGGAGCCCCATAGGCTCATGTAGGCAGCCCTGAACCAATAGGAGGACAGAAATAGCGCTCACCCTTTACTGTAAAGGGAGTGGGCGTCACCTGCTGCGGTGAACGTCTTTGCTGTTGGTTGAGGCTGTGACTCCGCCCCCTCGATGGGAAGAAAGGACATAAATTCATGGCCACGCCCCTTTAATTCACGCATGTTTGACCGGGCCCTGAATCAGAGTGAGGACAGTGAAGGTGACATCATCTCCTGACAGAGGACGGAGTCACGGCAGGATGAGTGACTAAGACACAGACATGAGACAGACACAGACAACAGACCCGAGTCACCATCTGTAACGTTGTGTTATTTTAAAGACATAACGAGGGACAACAGAAATGAGATGTGACGTCACCTCTTGTAGTTTTAGGAACAAGTTTGGATTTAATCCAGTGGCAGCTAAGAGGTTCGTCTGCCGGAGTTTCTGGAAAACAAACTGCAGTTATTTATTGTCACCAATACGCACATAAAGACTGTTATCATATAATTCTTAAATTATTCTTTATACTTTCTATCGGTTGGTAATCAACAGCTCTTACTATAGTGTTTTAAATAAATTATTTTTCATCAAAGCTGTTCACTTTGACATGGCATGACAGTGTTGTTGCTGTGACTACATTGAACATGAGGAGAAATGTTAATATATATAATAAAGTCATTATTTTTACTCTTTATTTTTGTCCTGTCTGATTTTCTGGCTTGTGCAGTTCACTCATGATGAGTTGTGTTGTGAATTGTAAGTTGCACATGAGCAGTTTGATCCTCTCAGTACAAGAGATGGGAGCCCGGTGGGGCGCACTGTTTTTTTTTATTGTTCAAACATAACAAAAGCAAATATCAAATACTTGAAACAGAGAATAAGAGATACAAAACACAAAGACAACAAACAAAACAAAAAGCACAAAATAGAATAAAATAAGCATCATAATAATAAAAAAGAAGACATAAATAAGGCCGAATAAGCAATTTAGAATATTCATTGATTACCAATCAATCTATAAAGATCTTTGGCACATTTGATGTTTATTGATTTAAGGGACTTGGTGTAAAGTTTAATTTCATTATAGTAGCCAATGAAGATGGGTGGAGTTTTAATAAATTTAGCTTTGTGAATAAAAATAAATAAATCTTTGATCATCAGGTCCAGTTTTTTTTTTTTTTAATCTATTAATGACACACACACACACACACACAAACTATTATGATCTAAAGCAGCATTGTTGTGGTTTTCCTACTTAAACATTCTCTTAATTGCTTCCAGAATAACTGTGTAAAAGTGCATAAAATAAAGAAATGTTCTGTTGTTTCGACATCACGGTGGCATTTTGTTCTCAAAACCAAATCTTTGTCTTAAAATCATTGGAAAAGGTAAAAATTATTCATTATTTTTGGAGTGAATTTCTTTTGTTTTGGGTGGACCTGGGTATTTGAAGAATTTCGTTCTCAGTTTGGATACTGCTGATTGGTCAAATAAATTCAAAATATTATTTCTAGAGGAATATGAATGGGCAGCATATAAATCCTTCATTAAGACAGATCGAATTAATTTGTTTGAACATCTTTTATGAAGAAAATTAAATCCATTTATTACAAAAAAAGAGATGTGATGGGGACTGAGAAGGCAATAATATGATGCCACAACTCTCTACAATGAAATTAATTTATAGTGTTAGATGCCGACACATGACGGCGCATTATATCACATCTCATCATGTATTATTTGTATTATCTGTAGATCCTGTATATGACTCTACAAAGTAAAAATACGGCCGCATTTGATTTACCTGCGTGTGTCCTGATGATGCAGGGTGACAGTCGCTGAAACTGTCCAATCAGCATCACTCCTCTTGATAAAAGACTTCCGCGTAGGATACACCGGTGTGTCCTCGCTCTGAGCTCCTCCAGGAGCCTCCTCTCTCCTCACTCCTCGTCTCCTACAGGTTGGAAGATCCTTCACCATGGCGGAGGGGAAACGACTTCCGGGTCGACGGAGGAGAGAGGAGACGAGGAGGCGAAATTCAACGTGATGAGAAGCGCCCGTTAAGTCAGAACAAACAAAAGATTACAGGAGAAGCTGCGAGTTAAAGAAGCGGAATCTGATCAGTCAGACATCATGAACCGACAACAACCGGAGGAAGAAGAGTTAAACTCTCTGTGGAGAGGAACACAGAGACCAGGTGATCCGCACACAGGTGAGCCGAGCTGAATCAAGGATTCAGATCATTAACTTTAGTAAAAACACCAACACCACTCTGTGAAAATACTCCACTACATGTAAAATACCTGCATTCAAAACTTAACTTGAGTAAAAGTTTAATCAGCTGTTAACAGTATGAAAAGTTAAAACTGTGCAGTAAAATACTTCCTGTCAGTAACTGGTAACTGTACCTGTCAGACATATGTAGTGGATTTAATTCAAAATTCGACTTAAGTACAGTACTTGAGTAAATGTAGCTTAGTTACATTCCCTTCGCTGGAGATGACAGAAGCTCAATGTGTGGTTTTGGTCTTTTACAAACTTTTAAATACTGTAGTTGCTGTTTTGTGCAGAAAAGTGGGCGACACATCTTAAAGTAGGTATTTTATATAAAATATATGAAAGAATATATGAATATATGAAAGACATTTAACCTCAGTCACTGAGAAAACTGCATCTCTGGGAGGATTTATGTTTTGTTTTTTGTTTAAAGTACATTTTAAGCCACAAGATGGCAATTTTAAAATTTCAAATGTTTCTGGTATCAGATTTCTTTCATAATTATTGAGGTACTTTTTGCTTAGTCTGGTCTTTTTGCTTAGTTTAGTCTTTCAGCATAAATTGTAAAAGAAATGTACAATTATTATAAAGTATTTGCACTAATTGAAGTACCTTAACTTACCTTAACTAAGCGAGTTCCATTAGGTGATTAAAAATGTTAATTTAGTTCAGTAAATACCAAATAAAGGTCCTTTTTGTATATTAAAATAAACTGTGATACCCGAAGACGTTTGTCTGATTTTCAGTATAGCCCCCCTGAAGAAAAAATCACCAGCTGCCACTGTGTTTCAGTCAAATGAGGGGAACTGTTAATATACAGAATAAAATACTTTAGACAAATGTCCGACTCCTGTTTGGACGTCACAGTGTCTCTGTGCCATGTGATTCTTTAAAACCTTGAAAACTTGAGGTGCTGCTGCCAGAAGTTCTGCTCATCTTAATCATCAAAATAATAAACCACCTTTGTTGTTCACACGTTCTTGAGAATTGGGACAAATCGTGTCCTGCCCCAAAAACTTGAAAACCTGAATTCCAATTTTTAGTGAAAATATATTCATTAATATTTATATATATATGAAATATATGTAATTTATGTAATGTTTTGGTTTAAACTTGCACTGTGCCAGTAAACACTCTAGTCCCAGACAAGAATTCAGAACGTCAAACAATTTAAAAATGTGTTAAAAGCCTCCAAAATCTAAAACTAACAGCACCTACTGATCATGTTTTTATGAAAATGTTGGCCTTCAAAGTTCTGTCCCAGATTTCTGTGAACTCCATCAGATTTTTACAGAAACATTATTTAATCAGGCATAAAAAGACTTAGCTATACCCTAAGGACCCCTGTCTCACTTAATGGTTTAAAAAAAGTCGTGACTTCTGCTCAAACACTGGTAAACTTTGTATTTTTAGACAAATTCATTAAATAATATTGCTTTCAGATGTTTCTCAACCATAACATGTCAAAGCTAAATAAGAATTATGGTTTTAAACGTGTATTTTGATTAGCATTAAGAGAACTCTGAGCAACTTTAAAAAATAAAATGGCTGCTCACTATGACTGCAGTGAAATGAAAAAAAAAAAGGAACATTTTCTTGACGTCTGCATTTAATTAAAAATATATTCACTCTGAAGTTAGCCTGTTACAAGGTTTAATAGCAGAGTTTGATATTTTAAAATATATTTTCCAGCATAATTGAAGAGTAAAAATCAAAACACCCTCTAAACACACAAGTATGGTTGGTTTTCTGTGTCAGTTAAAACTATTTAAGTATTTGTGAGCAGCTCCTGAACGCTGCACATGGTGAAATACTTTGATCGTCTTCAGTGACTCTGTTAACTCTGTTTTTTCTCCTCAACCTGTTAAATGTTCAGAAGTACGTGAGCAGTAATGTCTCCTCCCGGCCAACAGCCAACCAGACACACTGATCCCACAAACAAGTGACAGGAGGCCTGAGCATGAACAGCAGCACAGCGCCCCTCTGTGGCCTCACCTGCAGCTCACTGTGTCTTCATGGATGAGAGAAAACCAGCCAGTCCATGTGTGTCTGTGTCACACACTTCGTCACAGGTGAGTTAATGTTACTGAGTAAATGACATGTGAGCCGATTGTGTCTGTAGATCAAAAGTGAATCAGAAATCTGTCATGAAGTTTGGTTCAGCAGCAGCAAAACAGCAAAATAAAAATGTCTTAACAATTTAAAAAGTGACAGATGTCTGAAATATGTGACCTGAAGATAAAATAATGTAGTTGTAATGTCAGATTCATCCACTTTGATGGAGGCAGATTTAAAGGACTCGTTTCTTTAATTTTTTCTGATCTGCCTGGTCAGAGAATTTGGGGTCCTTACAACTAAACAGCAAAATATTTTTCTTATTTTACGCGTTTAAACTGATAAAGACCTCAGAATTTGTAGCGCAGTTCTTTAAAAAGTTGGTCAAAGTGTCACTAAAATATTCATCAGGCATTTCATGTTTCAGATGTGGCGTTCTTAGATCCTTTCTAAAGTCCAATTCAAGCATTTTCAAGGTTTTCCAGCACCTTACAGTTGTGATAAATTACATAATTATTTAATTTATTTATAACATTAAATTGTGCTCTAAACGACTGGTTCTTAACCTGAGGGTTGAGACTCCCAATAGGGTCGCAAAATGATTTCTGGGGGTCACCAGATAGTTGTGGAGAATAAAATAACCTTCACTGTAGGGCTGCAACTGATTATTTTCATAGTCGATTAATTGGTCGCTTATTCTCTTGATTAATCAATATAGTTTTAAAATGTCAGAAAATGCTGTAAAATGTCAATCATTGTTTCCCAGAGTCTAAGATGACGCCCTCAAATGTCTCGTTTTACTCACAACTCAAAAGATATTCAGTTTACTGTCAGAGAGGAGTAAAGAAAACAAAAAATATTCACGTTTACTCAAAAACTCAAAAGGTCATAAACACCCAAAATTATGTTTGATAATATTCTACAGAAAGGTGACAAATTAAAGGAAAACACAAAGGCCTTGGCCTGACCGTATGTGAGCCAGCTGAACCAATATTTATTTATTTATTTATCTAAAATGCAAACTAGTCAGTCAGGGAGTCTTTTATTATGTACGATATGCAACTGCAACCTCAAGCACTTTCAAGCACTTGACGTTTGAAAAGTGCTTGAATTCTGGACTTCCAGCACCCATTTGAACCCTGTAGATGGCCGAATAACAACTCCAGACAGCTTTAATTCACATTTGTAGTTTTTTATAATACACATTTCAGTAAAATCTACTTCAATACACTGATAGTACAAGAAAAAATAGTATATTATACTTCAGATGTGGAGCACACCATTTAGTTCTCTTCTCTGACGCAGACATCCGCTCACTCCCTTTTTATGGACAGAAAAATAAAAAAAAAGACGACAAGTGTTGGGAGAATGTGACAGTGCTGTGAGTGGAGTAACAGAAGAGTTCAGACTGAAACAGAGAGATGACTTCACTTCACACTACGTCTGTGTGTGTGTGAGGACTGACTGACACACACCTGCTGCTGCTGCCGAGTATCAAAAGATGCTTTATACAGTCTGTTTACACAAAGTCTGTCAGGCTTTATTTTACATTTGATTACAAAAAGAAGTTTTCATTTACAATCTAAGGCTGCCTGTCTGAGCTCTGACCCATGTGTGTGTGTGTGTGTGTCTGTGTGTGTCGGTGTGTGTGTGTGTGTGTGTGTGTGTGTGTTTGTGTGTGTGTTCATATGTGTGTCTGCAACAGTCCCTTTGATCCTGTGTGGGGCTTCAGCAGCTCCAGAGTCAGAGCAGGCGTCTTCCAGGCTGACAGTCTGAGCCAATCAGAGAAGAGCTCTGCTCTGTGGCGGGGGAAGGGGGGTTGCGGGTCCACAGTCACTTCCTGTACACACAGCCCCCACCCCAAGCTGAGGGCGGAGCTCTCAGGATGACGGGGTTTCTGCTGATGCTGCTGGTGGGCTGGAGGGGGGCGGAGCCTCAGGTGCTGCCTCTGATTGTGCTGCTTCTGGCTGACTGCTGGGGGGCTTGGGGAGCTGGGTGGGGGTCTTGGGCGGGGCGGGGTGAGGCTGGCTCACCTGCACGGAGAGCTGCGGCAGCGCCTGGGCCACCGCCGCCGGTTTAGCCAGGATGAGCTGCGGCGTGGGCCGGCCCGCCGTCAGCTGGACCGTGGGCGCGGTGGCGGCAGGTTTAGCTGCGGCGTGCTGCGCTAACTGTGTGGTGACAGGTTTCGCCTGGATGAGCTGCGTGATCTGGCCCGTCGGGTTGGCCTGCATGAGCGTGGCCAGCTGATTGGCCGGGATGGTGA
>JAJHUR010101087.1:0-18862 GCA_027495735.1 Lutjanus campechanus | reverse complement strand
ATTGGAACATTTCTGTGCCGGCATGCTGGTGATTGTTTGCTACTGTGTGCATGTGCAGATGCTCTGGATTCAGTTGTTTATTAAAAGAGGATGCATGTGACATTTATAAAGAGCTCAACTACTTAACAAGCAGCTATACTCAGACCCTCTCTCCCTCTCCCTCCCCATGAATTATTAGCCCTTATGGGCTGAAGTAAGTCTGTGAAAAGGCAATACTGCGGAAACGCTATATTACACCATTTAGGCTTGATACATTTACGCCTAATCTATGAGACTGCTTAATGTGAGACCTGTCTCATAAATAACTATCAATACTTCTGTTCATTGAAATTATTATTGCACAGAGTGTTTCTCGTCAGCAGGCTACCTTTGCCAAAGCAATCCACCAGGCAGAAAAGGACAATCTGTCACTCTGCTTCACAGCCCGGTCTCTTGAGATTTTGTGGAACGAGCACAATGTCCTAAAATGCAAATGTGTACTTCATGCACAAAAAAGTGTGAGAAACACATTTTGCCCTCCTTGAAAGTATTACGTGAAGGAGGCATATCTATAAACAGGTTACAGTTTGACATTGAAATAATGATGGGAGAAGTTTAGGTTGTGGTTTTGTAATAGTGGATGTCCTCAAACATTTGCCTTCAACTTCAGCTGCCTGAGTTTTATTCTAAACTCAAAGTTTCCTACTACTTTTACAATGCGAATCCTTTACAAACCTTGGCAAAAT
The DNA here is from genome assembly GCA_027495735.1 of Lutjanus campechanus. Classification (NCBI taxonomy): domain Eukaryota; kingdom Metazoa; phylum Chordata; class Actinopteri; order Lutjaniformes; family Lutjanidae; genus Lutjanus; species Lutjanus campechanus. Next base: position 18,137 of record JAJHUR010101087.1, on the reverse strand, counting down.
AGTTTTTAGATGCCTTACCATAATGACAGGTTTAGTAATTGTTATTGTAGTTTTGAGTTTTTGCTCATTTTATACAAATTGAGACGGTGCTGAACTGTTAAGGCTACAGGATGCTTCAAACAAACTGCTGGATTGTCTAACAATGCCTGACATCTACTCCCCTGACACCTTCCTGACGTCAGACTTGGGCTGCGTCCGATGACAGTCTAATAAATATGTCAATTTCATGCAGCGATGGTCTGTGGAGGTGGGTATAGGCAGCATTTAAACAAATCTTTAAATGATTTTCATTATTCATACAACTGCTTCTCTCGCTGTAACCAATTCAACACCACGACCATCTTTGAGGAGAGACTGTCCAAAAGAGAGTCCGTATCTCCCTGTTTGTTTAATTTATCATGTTGAGACTACAGACCAACAGAGAGGGACATCCCAAACTTATTTAAAAAAATCTGCCTAATTTGACTTGACAAAGTTTGGCTTGATCAACATAATTTGCAAGATATTCATTGAGGCTCAAACTTTCTTGTTTAATGTCATTACAGTCATTAAAAGATGCTTCAATAGTCCACATTTCTCAGATTGTTTTCCGTTGCTACAGTCAGTTGCTGAGTACTTAAACGTTGACTGCACAAATTCATAAGCGTAGTGTTGCTCGTTTAAGGAATAGAGCAGTGCGTTATGTGTGTGTGGAGAGTGAAGGAGCAGGAGACTGAGAGTGACAGTGCTGCTTGTGGAGCAGAGCATTAATCTGTCAGGCTGGAGGTAAATGTACAGTTGAGTTCACAGTGTGACAGTTAATAAACACTGTAGCTTCTCAAGAGCAAGAAAAGTCTTGTCTTTTGTTTCCCAGCTGCTGGGAAAGTGATGAGAGTTAGCCCATCAGCAAGCTGAGCTGGAAAGGCTAATGTTAAGCTAATGCTAAAGCTAGCATTGTACCTTTACAACATCAGCTCCAGTGCAATTGTATCTGTTGTCAGAAGTTTTGTAATCCAGCTTTGGCAGCGTCTTTTTTTTTGAAGACGTGGTAACATAAATCCATAATGATAAATCCAACACCAAACGTCTTCCGTGATCATTTATCCATTTTAATGTGTTGAAAACAGTTGTTATTGTTAGCATGTTGTTACCGTCAATCCCAAGATGCCTTGAGTCTGCTGACCAATCAGGTGCTTCCGACTTGTGTGTGACAGCGCTGATCCATAGATGAATTAATAGATGTATGCACTAATCTTAACATGAATAAAATTTGCAGTGATGACTGTGATGAGCTCACATGCCCACAGTAATATGGTCACAGCCCTAACCAGTACACCTAATGTTACTTGGAGGCACCAGGAAGGTTATCCTAGCTTCACTTAGATTACAAAAATAGCTGCTCTGCCTTTAGACTGTAGAGGTTTTTTTTTATTATTATTATTTTGTGATGATGCAGCTCTTAATTTATTCCACTGGAGACTAAATTGCTGTTGCTGTAGCTATTAAATTGACATTTTTGGAAAGGTGACTCAAAAGAGAATGAATTGATTCAATACGACCTGACAGCATGAAAGAATTGAGTTGCTTAAAAGAATAAGCCTCCCCATGCACACAGTCATACACAAACCTGTGGTGTGCAGAGTGTGAAAGGTGCGTGGGTAAAAGACGGTTTCGGCATTGCTAATGTAGAGATGATTTTAGAATATTAAGCCCTCTCTAGGGGAGTCTTTGTCTCACCTTAAAGCTTCATGTTGTAGGAGATGCTAGTCATTATTTTGAATCCTCTTTTTTTACTCTCTATTGTTCTTGTAAGGGCTCTTGGCAGTTTTAGCTGTAAATTGTCTTTTTTTAATTTTTTGTTATCATATCCAGTAAGTGAAGTAACACACACATCAAGGCCACTCTGGCTTATGTCACATCCCCTCTTGTGGTTAAACGTACGCATCATTTTTTCCCTGAGAGCGATCCAACTTCAGAATGGAGGTTTTCATTATCATGTAGGCTGGAGGTCAAATATTGTCACAGTGTGTGAGCAGGAGATACAAATGGAGATGTGTCCAACAAAGCCTGGAGTGACTTCACTCTCTCCGTCTCACACTTAACACTGTTGCTTCAAGGTTAATCTTTATGTCAAGATCTCTCTGTTTGTCTCTGCCTTTCTATTTTCCTCTCAGGCTCTCCCCTCCTCCTTTCTCTCTGTTCCTGCCTCAGATCAATGAGCTGGATGACTAGAGTAAATCTTAATGGTCATGGTGTGTGTGACAAAGTTTAGATGTTTGTGTGTGCGTGTGCATGTGTGTGTGTGTGTGTCTCCAGTGCAGGTGAAGTATTGCTCACTCAGCACTGTCCTGCCCCTTGGGCACCACCACACGCCTGCCTGCCTGCCTCCTGTCCAGCCACAATCAATTTCACAGTCCCAAACACACACACATACAAAAGACTGCGCACACACACTCAGATGTGTACAGATGCCTCTACACAGATAGACAGTTGTTACACAGAAATCTAAAACATACACAGAAAGCATTAAAATGAAATATACTGTATGTGTTTTACATACTAATAGAAGACACCAATGCCATTTTCTGACTGATTTGATGAATGTTACAACATAATGTTGAGTTATTTCAGTTGATGGAAAAATGTTACGTTTTAGCTATTAGTGATACTAACACATTTCAAATCAATTATTAATGCAAATATGAATTGCACCCATTTAAATGTATTGATTCAGTTTATTCTAGCGGCCTTTGACTCTGTTTCATAGATGCCAACATTTGACTTAGTCCGGATTTAATAAAGGGTGAGGGTTAAGGTAGTCCTTCTTGTAAATTACAGTTGCCTAAACTATTTTGAGAGAAACAGGTTGCAAATTGTAAGCACTTTCCTTAATCGATTATTGGTAACATTAGTGAGATGAGATTAAGAGATTAAGTGCGGAGCGCGGTCATAAAAATAATCTGTTATTTTTCAGATCTTTATTTGGTAGTTGATTGAGTAAATTTTACTTGATCAATCAAATCCTTAACAACCAACTAACTGATCATCAATTGACCGTTATCATAATGCATGAGCAACAGCATGGCGGGCTGTAAACTCGCCCTGAGGTTTCCTCCATTTTCTTCCCTATTAAAAGGGTTTTGGGGGGAGCTTTTCTTTAATCTTTAGAGGGCTTACAGGACAGGGGGTGTTGCACACTGTACAGATAAGGTCCCCTAAGGCAAATTTTGATTTGTGATTTTGTGCTATACAAATAAAATTTGACTTGACTTCACTAAAACTTTACAAACCCGGTCTCAAAAGCATCAAAAACAACAAAACTAACTGTGATGGAAGCAGAGAAGGGTGATAGAAACGGTGGACAGCGTGAAGCCGGACAGCGAGGCAGGGCAGCGCGAGTCTGTTGGCTGCTCCGACGCTCTCTGCTCCAGTCATGACTGTCAGTGAAGTCGGCTAAACCACTTTTGAACCAGTCGGAGGTACAACCTCCTTTGCTGCCGTCCACTGTGATTGACTCTTTGGCTGACAGCGCTGCAGCAGCCCGGCAGGAGAGACGCTCCGTGGTGTGCTGGGGTTTTATAACTGAACAATGAGCAGGACACACACTTTCACTTTCTCTGACTGTGTAGAAATCTGATGTTTTCACATCACAGATGACAAAGAAAGGAATTACGATAAGATGTAAGCTCGAACATGACACTTGTTTAGACTGATATGAGAGATAATGTGGCACTGAACTGGGGGAAAAAGGAACAAATAGTTGAATCTTCATATTTCAATTTATGTGCTAACAGAATTAATATTGTGATTGTGGTAACACTATCTTAACAAACTGATCCATTTTACTTAACATGCTTAACATAAAACGACGTGTTCATATTTTCAGGCATATATTTCCTCTACTCCTTGGAAATGAACTAATAGCTGCTGACTTCACATTGCTAACTCAATCTGCTGCTCTGGCTTCAACACTCCACAGTGAAGAGCTACAGCAACCTCAGAGGGTCAAAACTCACACTCAAAATTCAGTTTCAAGGCTCAATTTCACATGTGAAGGAGTTAATTTATACAAAGGGTCAAAACTCAGACTCAAAATTCAGTTTTAAGGCTCAATTTCACATGTGAAGGAGTTAATTTAAAGTCTCTCTGTGCTGTGTGCAGTTTTCATGGGCACTATTAGATATGGCCGAACATCTTATTTTATTCATTATTTTCTTATTACACCAATCAGCAGGAACAGCTAAAGTTTGCTTCAAAAAGTATTTTATTTACTACTTTAACATACAGTATCCAGTAGCAACGATGCTGCTGAAAAACTCAGACTGACTGACATGTGATATTGCTCAGAAATATGACTCATAATATACAGTCTGTAGAAGTATGTCATTCAACTTTTCCCCATGGTCGAGTGTTGAAAAAGCAAGCAAAAATTACAGGAAATTGTATTATAGAACGCAATACTTAAGAATTGCAATACGTATCGAACATATTGAATTGGAACCCAAGTATCGTGATTGTATCGAATCAAGAGATTGTGTCTTTGATATTTTAATCTTCACCTAGTTAATTTTTTAATGCTAGCTCTGTACAACTTTCACAAACAGCTGTTATCATGAAAAGTCACATGAATAGGAAGCTGTAATATATTTACAGTTAGATAAGACTCTTGTCTTTTCAGTCAATGTGGTAATTGAAAAAAAAAACAACTGTCCTATTATCCAAGTAATCCAGGTACAATATGCACGACAGAGTATTCACATAAAACCTTGAAAACAGATTAATAGAACATTTAAACAGACATTGATGAGTGCTGAGAATGGTGGAAAGTTTCATGACGACTAAGCACACTTCATCTGGCATTGAAGACTAAAGCTCCAGTTTTGTCAATAAGAATTCTCACAGTACAACTTTCTAAGAAATTGTTGAAAATTGTCCAAATTCATCTAATGATAAAAAATAGTCTGCCTGTTTTAAGTTTGGCAGACCACTGCAAAAGTGGGGTGGGTGTTAAAGGCTTAAAGCAGATTTATATAAGACATAGTATATCAGTGTCATTTTAACAAGGCTCCAGCACCGCTAACTCTTTAGATTTAATCTTGTTCTTTGCTTTAATTTGGCACCGTGACACCTGAATTAGTCTTAAATGCGCTCATGTATTGAAAGTCACAGAGTGTTAGGACTTGTAAATGAGAGGTTAGATACACAGTTAAGATTCAGCATACACTGATGAATTCCTCGGTTAACATTTGATTTTAGTGTTTGTTCTTGTGAGTGTGTGAGTGTATGCGGCGAGGCAGCTGCAGCATCTCGCCTCTGATTTTGTGATTACCACATTTCATGTTTCCTGCCCATAATTGTAGACTATGTCTTTGCATATCTATATTGGTCTGTGAGTGTGCTCAGCGTGGGTCCTCGGGCTCCAATCAGTCTATGATTTCAGTGTAGACAGATCTTCATCATCACATCTAAGTGAAAAAGAGCCTGATGAACTGTAGATCTGCTTCATCCTAAGGAAGACAGAAATTGAGAGGGAGAGACCCCACTGTGCTTAGATGGCATGGGCCAGGTGGTGTGAGTGAGTGCAGAGTGAGAGGAGTCGAAAGGATGTGAGTGTGCGTGTGCGTGTGTGTGTGTATGTGAGGTGGGGTGGGGTGGGGGCAGCATTCAGCAAGCACCTGGTGCTGACAGGCTCTCATTGAAACTCTGCGATCCAATTCAGATTCAGCCCCCCTATGCTGCTTTGAAGGGCCTCGTGACAGCTCATTCCCTTTCCTCTACTCTAATCTCCTCTTTCCTCTCCTCTCCTCTCCTCTTCTCTCCTCTTCTCTCCTCTCCTCTATTCTCCTTTCCTCTCCTCTCCTCTCTGCGGGGGTCCCATCATTACCTGCTGATTACAGAGCTGTCATTCCTTACATCTGACAAGCTTGCTGATTGGCACGAGTATGTGAGTGTGTGAGTGTATGCGCCCACGTGTTATGCCCTTATCGTTGCGTGTCCGCTTTCTTGACTCTAATGCGAGTGTGTTTACCCATCTGTGTGGACACCTGTGTTTGTAGAAGTGTATGTGTGCAGCTATCCCTTACTCTGATTATGATTGCAGTGTGAATGAATGCTGGTGCTCAGCTAGATGATGGGGGAAAAAAGAGCGAAGAGAAGCTTTTGTTCTTGGGAGAGTGACCTTCGGGAATAGCAGTACAAATGAACACTGATACTGTCATGTCTAGTTTTTCTGTTTCTTTCACATAATTTTTGTATCATGAATCATAAATAGACTGTTTTGCTGTTCAGTTACTGTACATGTGTTGTCATGCAGCATGTGACATGTTGAATTTTTCAGATTACCACCAACTAGGCCTAAATGTGCTAATTGTTTCATTTAATACTTAGTCAGAATGCATTACCGCATAGAGCACACATAAGGAAATTATCTTCTACTTCTTATAAGGAAACTACTGTACCTGTGTAGCTAAGACTTCAGGCCTGGAATTAAGCCATTTTTAGTGCAAGGCCAACTTGGACTTTGATAAAAGCAGATTTATTGTGGCATCACAGCCAAAAAATAATCTGCTGAGTGAGAGCCGCTGCTCAGCATCACACTTTCATTCAGCAGCACGGTACACACGTACTAAGCTGGACGATGAATGCACTGAGCTGGAGGAAGAGGAAGAGGAAAACGGCCTGCAGCGCCAGACTATTTTCACATGTGACGTGGTGAATTAAGGTTTTATATCAACCATACCAGATTTGTTGATTGTTAGAGCAGTGGAAAGTCTAACAAAGGTGGTTTGGGTGAGTTTGACGTTGTTTTTGTGTCGAGTTTAAATGAAGTTTGTTAACGAGGCAATTAAACTTGTCTTACTTCAGTAAAAGGGAGAAACTTGGATTCAGAAGTTGTACGTTTATGTCTCCCTGATTAATAAGAAAATAGATGTAAGAATGTTTAATTTCTTGACACTTGGTGAGTTTATTTTGTTTATTGGACTAATGAACTTCAGGAGCTTATGTACTGTAGTAAACTCGCCAGTTGCACACATGTTCCACCTGAGATACAAGAGGACAGGAGGAGGTGGGAGAGTGGAACAAATATATCAGCAATACCCGATTAATCATCGGGTGGATGGGAAGGACAGTGACTGGTTAGAAATTTTAAAAAATATGATACAACCTTAATATACATACAGTATTAACAATTTGAATTGAATGGAATAGTATGCTAAAGTCCCTTAAAACAGTCTGACAACAGTTCCTTAAGACAACTCTAGAAAGATAAAAGGTGTCATGTCAACAGTATTCTTGTCAATTCCACATCATTATAACATATATAAAGATGACTTCACATTTTTGATTTTGTCACCTCAGCTCCCTAAAAGCCTGTTAGTTAGCTGCACTATTTTAGTGGGAGAAGACTGTGGGAGTGAGAAGCGAACAGTTTCAAAAATTAAGACCTGTCACTAAAATACGTGCTGGTTGGTGGACCAGAAACATGCTGAATTAAACACGTATCATCACACTGGTCATTCATTGTCTATCATGTCTGATTTGCCAAAGTATCTACCAGATATCTTCCAGCTGGTAAAGTTGCAGCAGTTCTCACAGCAAGTTATAAACTTTGTGCATGTGCACAGTTGGCAAACACTATGCAGCACTATCCTAATAAAACATGTAAGTATTAATACACTGTAGAGTGTACCGTTATCACATAATGCTGATTATTAGCTAATATTAGCTAGCTGGTTAACTGTTCATGTTTGCATGTCTCATGTAGTTTTAAATGAGGAAATCTGCAACTTCAGAAGGGGCATTATAGCCAAACTCCAGGGCAACCACAGCACTGTCCGTTTAGCTGTGGCATAATTTCTACCTTGTGGCTTATTAGTAAAGAAGTGGAAACATGTAGAGCGTGTACAGAACACGGAAGCACAAAGGTTGAATGTAAATGCAGCGGTAAGTATCTCTCACAGGGATCCCACAGATATCCAGGTCATTAATGTGTGCCACAGCAAGGTCATTAAAAAGTGCCAGTGAAGGGAAGTGGCCTGATTGGCTGTTTGACCTTTAAAGGGTAATTGCCACTTTTAAAAACTAATAAAGACTCTGAGAGGCTGAGAGGAAGCCAAACCCATTTTACTGGAAACAATAACCCCAAACAATAAAGGTATGTTTCTCCATAAAAACATGGAGCAAGTTATTGGGAAATGGCTCTTAAATGGAATCAAAGTGAAAACTGCAGATTTTTTTTTATCCCTCTCCATGTTCCCTTACCTTTAGCTCTTAAATATTTCAATCATATAAAGTCAACCTCCAGTATGTTGTAATGTGCACTGTTCTTATTAATAGCAGGGGTTACTGCATTTTGTAAAAGTTAACCCTTCAAATACCTTCCACCGTGTTAAAAAGACTCCTTCTTCAAAGCCTAATATCCAATTTTTCTGTCTGCTAAAAAGGGAATGGGAGATTTCAGTAAAAAACTTTATGACAGTTTTACTGGCTCTGAGTTAAAAGGTGCCCTCTATTCAGCTAGCATGAAAGTCCGACTTTGAACAGCAGCATTTTGGAATATAGATTGCTTTCAGCACACAGACCATTGTCGCTTCAAAGCTGCCTGAGTTCCTCTTTGGCTCTCCAGCCTTAGAAATGGTTCCTCGTAAAAGAGGAATAAAAATGGGATGATATCAGACTGGAACCAGGGATGATAATAGCCTGAAACCAGAAGACAAGAGGAGAAAGACCAAAGGGATAGAGGGCGAGACGATCGACGGAGAAGTAATGACATAAGTCAAAGGGCTCGAGGGCACCTGAACTGCCTGAGATCACAGAGTCTTAGAGGAAATAGGCAAAGCGGAGGACAACCTGAAAGCTAAGAAGATGGAGACAGGTGAAAAGATACAGCGCGAGGAGCAGAGGCGGTAATGGTAAACGTGTTAAGCTTCAGTAAGTAAGGATAAGATAGAGGTGAGAGGGTTATGGGCAGCGATCAAAACATCTACAGCAGAAAAAAAACATCTTCAAAAAACAAAAGACATTCATAAAGAAGAGAAACTAGACAGCTGAATCTGAGAGGAACACAGACTGGATAGAGTGTTGGGTGACAGTGTGGTCTCCTTCGCTTGGTGTAACCCTTCAGTGGCGACGCTGTGCCAGTGCAATAATTACCATCTAAGTGTTTCTCCTTAAATGTGCCCATGACAAACATCATCACCACTGACACCACCATCACCAGAGTGACTAGCAGGCACCCTGTGGTGGTGATTCAACATCATTAGTGAACATGACTGGCTGTGGGCATTAGAGACGCAACATTACACCACACCATGCAGGGTGCTAATGTGCTGGAAAACTAGATACCATCTCTTCACTTGTCATCCCTCACTCACTGAATTCTGTGGAAAGGAGAAGTGGAAATCTGGCAGGAAAAGAGAAGACACAAGTGAGAGAAGTCTTTTCTACAGATGTTTCTGAGGTTTTGTGTGTTCGCTTGAGTAGGGCTGTGACGGTATGGATTTTTTCTTACCGCGGTGACAAAGGCGCATATTCCTACAGGATGGTGGTTTACTGCAGCTGCATTAATAATTACGTTTTATTGAACTTCATTGAGGGATGCTGTCATAAGCGAAGTATAACTCCTCTCAGGAATAGGGTAGTGTGTGTAGCGTATAAGTGAGGGAGCAAAAACAGTGGACTGAGAGTGACATTGATGCTCCATAGTGGAGCACTAAGCTGTCAGACTGGCAGTAAACGTACAGTATAGTTTAGTGTGTCTGTTAATAAATGCTGCAGCTTCTCAAGAAGTTTTGTCTGTTGTTTCCCAACTGTTGGAAAAGTGGAAGGGCTAGTCCCAAAGTCAGCTGAGCGGGACAGCCTAATATTAAGCTAATGCTAACGCTAGCCTTTTACCTTTACATCGTTGGCTCATGCAATCATATGCCTGACAGAAGCTTTGTAATCCAGCCTTGACCCGTAGTCTCTGAACACTAATTTTTCTGTGTTGAAAACAGTTGTCGTTTTTATTTGCTTCCCACTGGCAGTCCCAAGATGGCTTGGGTTGAATGTCGACAAATCAGAGGCTGTGTTCCTGACTTGTGCAGGGTAGCACTGATCCATAGCTGTACAGATAGATCCATGCCCTGATCTCAACATGAGATTGAAAATCAAAATAAATTAAAATAAAATTTGCGTTGACGACGGTAATGAGCATCACATGACTGTGGTATTGCAGTTATTGCACAAGTGCTCGAAACACATACAAGAGCAGAATGAAAAGCTAAAAAAATCAACACGTGCTTTGGTATTAAAGTAATTCATAGATGCATTCAGTCTGCCATGTGTTTATGTTTGCACTAAGCCCGTTTTTCTCTATCTTATCCTCCATCGTCCTCAATCATAACACATGACACACAGGTAGCCTCCCATAGAGGCTCTGTGAGCTCCACAGAGTTAACCTGCTGTCTGCTAGATCTGTCTTTAATGTTGCTCCTCCCTGCCACTAGATGCAACATCTGTGAAATAGGGGAAATGGTGGAAAATCCCATTTTCAAAAAGACATCACAGCAAGGGCTCACTTATCTGTGAGGACTGATACAGCAAAGGCGTCAAAGCGTGCATGTGCGCGTGCTTGTGCGAGTGCGTCTGGGTGACTTTGTGAGTGCATTATAATATTCATAAGCGGACAACCCAACTTGCCTGTGTCTGCATGAGTGTGCACGTCCGTCTGTGCGCGCATGCACGTGTGCACAGGAGCGTGCCTTAGCAGCCCACAGTAAGCACTTCCATGTCAGGGCTATCATCATCTCACCTCCTGCTATTATCACCACTTCTGACAGCCCACTCCTAGCTAAATTAATTTCCCCCTCGTTCCAAGTGTTCGGCCCCCCTCCCTCGAATCTTTCCCTGCTGCCTTCACCACCCTGACCAACGCATTTCTCTGGTATTTGTCCTCATCTTCTTTCCCTCTTTCTTTGTTCCCCCTTTTCCTCTGTGTCTGACAATTCAGGAAAAAGCCAGTTTTCCACTTCATTTTTTTTTTCGTTTACACTTCCTAAGAGGTTGCTATGCCTTACTGAGATGTGTCTGTATCCAGAGTTGAACACTAGCTGCAGGACACGCTCCTCATCTGCAGACGAACAGAGTAAAAAAAAAAAAAGTAGAAATAGAGAGAAAGATTGGAGGCGACACGGTGATTGTTTGGGAACCATTTGGTTGTACTGGCTTTGCGGAAACCTATTTGCACATCATTTCCATTAAAAAGCAGTAGACAAAGACATGCACGGTGGCTACACCGTGGATCGAGCTTCTATAATTTACATGTTTTCAGGGTCTCTTTGGAATAGCTTTTCATTTCTGTCACATGCCTATTCCACCGGAAAACACACTTATGACTGTTACACGTGCGATTCTTAAACAAAAATTGAGTCAGAGACGGTTGAGAAATGGAATCCAGCTCAGACAATTAGATGCACCATCTGCCTCGTCTTCCACCGGTCCCCTATGCGAAACGAGTAAATACCAGCCAAGTTAGTTAGGTAAATGCCACCGACCCTCTGGTTTGTGCTGGGAATGATCAGCTGAATATCAATATGGTTGTGCTTGCTAGTATTGTTTATGTGAAGTAAGACTTCATTTGGTAATGTTTAACAAAAAAAAAAAAAAAAGGGGGGGGGGGGGATCGTTAGCTTGATTAAGCTGGGCCATATGCTCCAGTCACGGCAGAGGACCCAAAAAAAACCACCAAAACACAACAACAGCCCTAAATCACAATGAAGATGCACTCATTTGCCGTCTGCTCACAGTGGATGCACCGGACCACACGAGGTCTGTCTCTTTCTCTCTCTCCGTCTCTATATGTGGGCTCTATTTTTGTACTGACACACTGTGCGAGATGCAGCTTTGTGGCGGAAAAGTAACATTTTCCTGAGGTGGGGTTAGGTTTGTCTTTATCTGTGTTGTTTTCATATTTTGGCGACTTAACTGTTGTGCACCAAACTGGGACATGAAGCGCTATAGGGAGTTTGCCAGAGGCTCACTGCGATTTTTTTTTTTGTCAAGATGGATTAAGATTTGTGCTAACCACTGGATGCCTGCTTCGAGCAAGTCAACAGGGCACAACGCAAAGTACATTCATGTGCTATTGTCATGATGTTTAGCAGTGTTTAGATGTTAATCAGATTTGTGACAGAAATAGCTCATGTATGGGACCTTATAATGTAAGAGGAAGGTAAACCAAGCTGATTCGAATTGTTGTCATCAAATTATATGAATATTACCCTACTGTCCCTGAATACTGTCCTATGTTTTGTCTGCTTTGTAAATGGTTGGATTCCCAGGTTGCAGAGGACAAGAGGTCAGGTAGATCTCAGCAGAATCCACATCACAAAAAAATTTAACTGTAAGCAATAAACTTAGCTAAACCTGACCAAACCCTAAATAGCATTGTTACTTTCCTTCACTATAGAGACCGTGTTTAAAGGCCCAGTCCAGTCAGTCATAACTGACATTTTAAGGTCGACATTGTTTCTCAAACAGAAAATGGGGGTGTGGTTAATAGTCAGATGTAATCCATTAAGGAATGATCACACGAAATAGCATGAATTTGCACCCAGCATTTGCATCAAGTCAAACTCTGTTTAACTTTGAGGGGGTGGAGTCAAAGCCTCAACCAGTAGAGACGATGTTCTCTGGAGGTGACGGCCACTACGTCACATTCACAGAGCGATAGCATTGATATTAGCGTGGAGAGTGACAGTTGTCACTTTAACATAAGTTATGATAATATCAAATATATTTTGAGAACAGTGTGGTTAATCAGCATTGTCAGGAAATTACTCAGCAAAATATGAAAAATGCCAAAATACACTGTTGTGTGGTTTAACCCCCCCCCCCCAAAAAAAAAAAAAAAAAAATCAAAAAATGATGAACTAAAAAGGTGCAGAGAATCAAGATCTAAAGATTGCAAGAGAGCCACATTCCTTAATGGCAGTTTGGAATATATTCCAAATAAAGTGAGTGCATTGGGAATTGACTCTTGAGGGTTTAATCTTAGTTTTTTGGGATAACGAGGAGGCCTGCCTGCTGAGATCTTAAAGTCCTTGAAAAACAGAGGGAAATGTTGAGATTTGTCAAGTATGTTAACAAGCCCTCGTTAGAATCTATGCTGCCGTGTTGTTACCAAGCTCACTCATTATTATCTACCCCTCCATTATGGATCTGTCAATACAACATAACATAACATAATATTGCTCTAAATGTGTAAAATAATGTCTGTCTGATATGATACTCTCTGGTAATATATTCCTCCTTATCCAACCCACTTGCATTGCAGGTGTTATGTGCACCAGCTATGAAAATGTCACAAATTATATCCCGCGTGCACTGTTCTTTGTGCTGTTGGATTTGCGTTGTACTGTGCCTGCCTTGATTTGCGAAAATAAGGTGCTAGGTCTGTCTTTCCATGTGTCTTGTTTCATTCTGTGTTTATTGCTGTTCCTCTATTGATTCCTTACCTCCATCTTTGTCTCTCCATTTCTCCTTACCTTCAGTTACAGTTTATGTACCTGCTTCCCGACTTGTGTGTTGCTATATGTCCTTCTGGCATTTTTCTCTTTTGTTGTGCTCATCTCTCTCTTTCACCTACCTCTCTTCCTCCCTCCATCACAGCATGCTGAACTGGGATGAATGAACCTTTCTGAGGAACAATACCATTACAAGCATGGATGCATGCGTGTGTTCATGTGTGCGTTCATGTGTGTTTGTGTCTGTGTGTGCTCGTGCATATGTGACACACAGCGACTGCGGGCCCAGACTCTTCCTGGGGGAAAACACGGATGCAGCCTTTTGTTTTTGCTCTTGTTTCAGATTACGGTGTGTTTTATTAATGTTATGGTAATCTGTTTTCTCCTCCTTCTTTGGTCCCCTTGCCTCTTCGAAATGGAAGAAAGCTCAAAGGACACCCATTGATCTAAGCGGCTCCAGAGACCCCGTGCCACTCAGCCAGTCTCTACCGTGTCAATCTTTCATGAATGCTGCTGGAGGAAAGTGGCCGTTGGGGAACTGCAACAGACAATATGCTCAAAACAAAGGCCTGGAAACGCAGCGGATCCACCGGTGGAATGGCCAGGCCCTTGTGTGGCTGCATGGCCAACTTGTTTTTCATTATACGCTTATTTACACTGCTGTTTTTCACTCGGCGGACTGATTGACACAAAACGCCGGCGGCTAAACGTGTTGCGGAACAAGCTTGGTGGAAAAAATGTTGGTGGTGGTGTTGCTCTCCTCATCATGAAGTAATTTGCTGCAGATATCAAGCATTTTTGAACATTTATCAAGCCCCAATGTGAAGATTTGACCCGAACAGACAGTAATGTGTTTAACTTTTTATCATCTCCTTATAAAAAATGTAGAGGATGTTTTAGGGTGGATCACCAGTTTAACCTGCAGAATATTCAGATGCGCAAACATAGAACTATGCATGCACACACATGCACAAATGTACACACATTTTCACATGTGCACACATTTTTAAAAAATCATTGTTTATTTGTCTCTTTATCTACTGTTTTCTTTTGTTTTTGCATCTCTCCATCTATTCTTCATTTCCCTTCACCTGCAGGAGACAGCCCATGAAATATTAATTACGATGCACTATCAAGACTATGTGCTTAGCCTACTGAGAAGCAGTATGTGTATGTGCATAGGTGTCTTTCCTGGGGCTTGTGTTCTGCCTGCTAATGACCACTGTTTTCGAGACCTCTTGCCCTCTTTCTCTCCCCTCTTGTCCGTCTCCCTCTTTTCTGCCCCTCTCACCTCTAATCGTGTACCTCAGCCTCCTGTTTCTCCCACCGCCCCTTCCTCCTCTCCTCCTCTCGCCTCCCAGCCCCAGATGCAGGTTTAAACAACTAGCTTTGAGCTCCGCTGACACCTCGTCAATGCAAATTGAATCTCCTCCAACTCCCCGTCTCTCTCATTTCTCTCCCGTCTTTCTCTTTTCACTCCCTTTCAGAGATTATGTGGTAATGAGGGTGTCTTGCTTGTACGGAGAGACCTTCCTAACCTTGCTTTTCTTCTGCTCTCACATTTGCTTTCTCTCTTGCTCTCTCATGTTGTCACTCTCTCGTGCTGTCCCCTCCCTCTCTCTACCTCTTGTTACATTAATTAGGAGTGTATGTGGGCCAGAGATGACCTGTGTGTTAATGTGAACAGAGGAACCAGAAGACTGGTGGCTGCTCTGACTCATCAGGTATCTTTGCTAGGCATGGGCGTCCTTATTTTCTCATTACAATACCTCTTATCGATACCAGTACTTACTCGAATTATAGAGACTATGTTCCATAATTTGATGCAAAAAAATAACGACATGACACGCAAAGATGTGAAAAGATTCTACAGTCTTTTCACTGGGGTAACTGATAACTGTAGCTAAGGGCTGTGGTTAGCTCCGGAGCAAAGGATGAGTAGCTTGTCACTAAAATGAGAGTAACTGGCCTGGTCCACCTTAAAGGTCAGTCCACCTTAAGTGAGCCTGTACCAAAGTTGTTGGTAACTGCAAGGCTGACCTCGTTGGTTTGTGAGGAGTTGTTGCATTTGTTAAGTGTCAAATAGCCTAAATTGCACAAACGCTGCACTGCTACATTCACAACTGAGCAAAACACAAAAGAGCGGCTTCTCACTAAAATCTTAAAGGGCCAGTTGAACTCAAAATCAAAAATACATATTATTATTGGGTCTGTATTCGTTTACACTTCAAATATCAACAACCTCTCTACTCGTTTTCTCCCACATCGCTAACTACACCTTTAATGCATTTTATTCCATCCATTGTAAACAACACAACGCTACCATAGCAACATAGCGTCACGTGTTTCCATTTGCCGCCCTGCCGTTATGTCGGATTGCTTGTTTGTTTTTCCTGTTCCGTCCAGCAGGCGTCCTCTGTCTGCCATCCACCGCCTGTTTGAATCAATGTGAATGCAATATTACTCAAGATAATCCACAGGCCTTGTTGTGAGCAGTTTCATGTAAGAACTATTTCTCTCTAGGAAGAAAGTAGCTCTGGTAGATTCTACAGTAGAAAGAAAATAGTTCCTGCGTGAAACTGCTCCCAACAAGGCCTGTGGATATTTTAGACTCTGCGGCCAATATTTCCAAAATTCATAGCACTACAGGTAAGAGGGAAAATATTTATTTTTGATTTTGGGGTGAACTGTCCCTTTTAAAGGTCAGTCCACCTTAAGTGAGCCACAGAGTTAATCCCCCCTCATCAGCATGCAAGACATGGAAACATGGCTTGGATTTTGAGGAGTTGTCGCATTTATTCACCAACTAACAGACTAAACTGTACACACACTGCACTGCTATGTTACAACATCACACACACACACACACTCTCTCTCTGCGTCTGTCTCCCTGCTCTGTCTCTCCTGCCTGCCTCCATAAAAGCTACATTAGAGTGTATAAACATTACATAAATACCGACAGTGGCGCTGCTTGTTCAGGAGCTTATCAATATTTCAGTTCCAACCAATCAGGAACTGGTACCAGTTAAGTATCAGTCCTCGATACCCGTCCTTAGTCTTTGCAAGCCACTCTGCACTTTAACATGGTTTCATGTGCAGTGAACAGAATGCAACACTGGAAAAAAAAACGCACACAGACCATTATGACTGACAGCTAATGTTAGGTCAGCCAGTTTATATTGAATAGATGAGCAAACAGAAAGCTTTGCAGCATATAGTTGGTAAAGAAGTAATTCAGCTATAAAGGAAACATACATGCATTTGAATAGGCAGATTTTAATTGGTTTGTGCTAATAGTGCTGGCACTCAAAGACGACAAGTTGCCACATGTGAAAAAAATGCAGCGAGTGCAAAGCGCTTGCCTCGGCAGCATGTAAGTGAATTTGTCGGTTTAAACAGTCTTCCTCTTTGTTTTGTTTTTCAAGCTACCAGAAGATGTTCCCCATGGAGGCTCTGGTCTCGTTTCCACCAGAAGGACCACTTACAGAGAGCTATTTTTCTCCTCTTCGATTACCTCATTCAAACCTGTGTGAAACCATTTTGCATCAGAACCCTGCCTTCCATTTACCCCCTCTTTTTTTTTTGCATACAGATATACACGGCATTCAGCAAGGCACTGAAAAGATGTCCGC
Source organism: Lutjanus campechanus (assembly GCA_027495735.1). Classification (NCBI taxonomy): domain Eukaryota; kingdom Metazoa; phylum Chordata; class Actinopteri; order Lutjaniformes; family Lutjanidae; genus Lutjanus; species Lutjanus campechanus. Next base: position 1,021 of record JAJHUR010101087.1, on the reverse strand, counting down.
ATGTAATGCTTTTTTGAGCACAGACAGAAGTAAATGGTCTTTTCAGTTACACTCTATTATCATGCATTTGAATCCTCAACAAGAGGCCGGCTCAGCGTGGTAGAAAATGTCACCTGTCACATTAGATGATAATTGTACCAAGATGAAGGCAGCGGAGGCAGAGGCCCTGCAAAGCTATTCAGCTCTTATCTTCGATGTGGCTGCATTAGAAATGCACACGTAGGATGAAGGCTTGCAGATGGTTCCACCTATAGAAAATATAACCATAAGTTGATGTGTGTTCTTGATGGGGAGGGGTTTCACATCGTGTGTGTCTGAAAGAGAGAATGACAGTGTTGTCTAGAGTCTAGTCAGATCCATGTTGCGCTTTCACTCTGGAGCCAAGTAGTCCAGTGGTGCTCAGGGTCAACTCACGGTCACGGACTTCCGGTGACAGATGACTCTCAACTCTGTGTGTGTGTGTGTGTGCAGGTGGGTGTAAATGTTCAGTTAATTCAGGTCATAACCATCTACAGAGAAGCTGTCACAACACAAATTGCAAAGTGAAAAATGACTCTATACATATGCATGCATGTCTGTGTGTGTGTGAGTGTGTGAGCATATGTCCTCTCTCTAACACCTTCCTGTTCCGTCCTTTCAATACACCGTAATAATTCAACACATATTGCACATATGCAAAGTTTAGATCAGGTGCAAATCAAGAGTGCTGTTTTACTCTGCCATTATTTATTCATTCATGACTGGTTTCAGCTAAATCAACAAGCAAACCTCTGACTGATTGCCTCAGGGGTTTGTGTGTGTGTGTAAATTGCCTGCGTGAAAGGGTCTGTGTCTGTAAAAGATGTAGTCCGGTTGTGTGCGTATGCATGTACAACATTACAACATTATGTATGTATAGCCACATACACGTTCACTGCGGGCAGCGACTAACCCATCTGACCACATCTACATTAAGGAGTCCCACTGAGGGCTCTTAACCTTCTGTCTCCAGGCACTTATGTCAGATATAACATCTTAGAAC
>JAJHUR010101086.1:0-56448 GCA_027495735.1 Lutjanus campechanus | reverse complement strand
GTGATACATGCTCACATTTTGAGGATTGTGGAAAATATTGTGACCAAAGTAAAACAGGAAAACATCCAAGTTAAGCTGGACGAGAATTTGCTGAAGTAAGAGCAGCTGGACGTTTTGGTCAAATTCGCTGAGCCACGCTTCCTCAAACTGCTGTCTGAGTGTCAGGTTCTTTAGACAAATATATTTCTTGTAACATAATCCACAGACATTAAAGGGATAGTTTGCATTATTTGAAGTGGGGTTGATGAGGTACTTATCCATAGTCAGTCTATTACCTGTAGTAGATGGTGTTCGGCACATCACCAGTTTGGAGAAGCAGCAGGAGTACTGGTGGTGGAAGCTAAGCAATGTGCTGCTGTGAGGTCCACCTTGAAAAATCAGTATCAGTTTAAGTGTATGCTAAATTTAGAATATCTTCTCTGATTTACTTTGCTGTCAATCAGCCTTTTCAGACAGGAAACCACCCTTATATAAGTCAAATATCGCTCAATCCAATCCAACCAAACTCCACTGGAAAAAAACAGTAATTTCACCTCACAGAATAAGGGAGTAGTGATCTTCTGCTGCCTCGATCAGTTTGTTTGTTTGTGTTATTTTGTGACTTCTGTGTTTTAAAGGGTTAGTTTGAATTCACCAAACACACACAATAACAGAAACAAGCTCACAAACAGTGGCAGCAATAGACCTGCAACCCGTGTGTTGTGTGGCGTAAAATTACTGTTTTTGCCGATGGAGTCTGGTTGCTTTGGAGGGAGCGATATTTGGCTTATATAGCACGGCAAAGTAAAGCAGTGAAAATATTCTAAATATAGCGTACACTTAAACTGAAATACATTTTGTTGCTGACCCTGTCCACAACAGTACATTGCTTAGCTTCCTAAACCAGTACTCCTGCTGGTTCTCCTAACTGGGGGCATGTCGACCATTTATTATATGTGATACATTGACTATGGACAAGTACTTTATACAACCCCACTTCAAAAAGTCCAAACTATCCCTTCAAACTAACGATGCTTGTTGTGTTAGAGTGCTGGGTGTGTCCAATAATTTCCAGGTTGTATATGTAAATTATGTTTTTACTTTCTCTTTTGATATTTTGAATACATAACTACAGATAATCTGTCAGCATCATACAGAAACTAATTATCTCCAAAAATTCATCTGTTCAGGAATCAAGAAAATCATCATCACTTTTACTTTTATGGTTTTTTATTAACACCTTTCAGTGCATCTTTATGTTGGCAGCATGTTGCGGGTTATGAAACATTGTAAATGAAACAGAGATCAATATACTGGTAAATTAGCCACTTGGAGACTGGTTTGCTGCAGGATGCAAAGCATCACGAGTTTCACGGCAGAACGTTTCCTTTGTATTAATTAAATCTATCTATCTCACAGTAACTATATAAGTTTTATGCATTTTGTTTTATTTTGTATTGCCTTTTGAGAATTTGTCTTGTACATAAAATGTGCAGTAAAGAACAAATTAAATCTGTTTTTTTTCTGTGTTTTCTTGTTATCTGTCTGTATATCCACGCACAGTTTCTGCAATGGGATTATAAAGGAGATGCATTTTTCCTTCACCCATTTGGGTTTTAAAGTTAAAATGCCTTTAAAGGGGCAGTTCACCCCAAAATCAAAACTACATATGCGATTTGTCCATCTAGATTTCTATTTATCCATCAAAAGCAATGTCTCTTTTCAGAAATCATGACCCAGCTACTCAAGATAATCCACAGACTTTTTTGTGGGCAGTTTCAGGTAGGAACTATTTTCTTTTTTACCAAACCACACCCACCAACCAAATCACCGTACGGGAGGAAATGTGCTTCTATGCATGGATGAGAAGCTCATGACCATAGACATAAAATATAAACACTGCAGTGATGCTTCAGCCTGCTGCTACAATACGTCAACTTCACCACCATATGGTCCAGTCAAGACTGACACGTGGACAAATATAGGTGAGCTTGCATTTTTCTTGATAAAAAACGCTATAACTTTTACATTTCTCAATCTAATTTCAATGACTGGTGTTATATTCAAGGGTCTGTGATCTATATGGAGCAGCGAAAAAAAAGGGGGTTTTGTTTTTTCTAACTCCCTGTAGATCATGAACCCTTGAATATAAAAATGACTCACTGAAATTTGAAAGTTGAGAAATGTAAACATTTTAGGGCTTTTGATCCAGAAAAACTCTGTTTACTTACTAAGTGTTTAGAAGCCAGTCTTGACTGGTCCAAAGTGGCGGTGAAGCTAACGTACAATCTGTCTATGCTTGTGCAGTGGCGTCCAAATAAGAGGAAAATACATATATTTGACTGTGGTGTGAACTGTCCCTTTAATGCAGAATAAATCACTGTGTAGGAAGCATCAGCATGTGTGTCTTGTATGTCTCCAAGGGAAGCATTTTAAATTTTTTAACACAGAGTGTGTCTGGTCTTGATACATATTTTATAGCGATAATATCAGTATTTCTTTCTGTTCTAACATGGATGCTGGTCTCCAACATGGTCTTATAGCTGCTGCTTAACATACTGAGGTCCACTCATCTGTATGTTTTTTTTTTTCTAGGAATTTGGGGGTTTAAACAATCTGAGGAAAATAAACCGCCTATAATCAAAACTGAATATTTCATAGGCTGATTGCAGTTTTGTTACTATTAATATATTTAAATTTCAGTACTGTTAATTAAATAAGTTAGATGATCATTTCATCTGGAGGTGAAAACCACCCTGAAAACATTAAACAGTTAACTGGGAAAAAATCCAAGTGATTAAAAGATTTTAGATACAGAGCACTAATTAAAACTGATGTTATAATACAATAAATGATACTAACATTAAAAACTTGCAAAAATAATTTTAAACTCATGATTTTGTGTACTTTGAAGAAAATCCCCACATCCAGAGTGTCTTGAACGGTCACTGTAAAGTCTTTGCATGTACACACACACACACACACAAATCTTGTGTATGTGTACAGTATGTGACTTTTTTCCTCTTGTGTGGCCAGAGTTTGATCCAGATGTTTGTGGGCGTTGTGTGCATCAGTGTGTGCACAACGTGATTGGATGTTTGCACGTGTATGATCAATGGCCTCAGTGCATGTGTGCACATACAGGAAGCTGCAATCAGTGAGAGGGCGGCTCAAACTCCCCAGATGTCTTTTCTGGGTGAGTTAGGTAACAACAACGCTGCTGCCCTACTTCTGATACGTGCACTATTACACACACGCGCGCTGCTCCGAACTGGACCAGCTAAGATGTACGATGTGTGTGTGTCCGTGCCAAGTATCCATAGCGATGACTGCTGGGTGCTGACCTTCTCATTTACAGGTTATATAACCAACCAACTTGGCAGAGATCAGAGGCACAGAGGTGAGGAGACCAGGAGAGGAGGTGGAGTGTTAATGTCCACTTAGGGCTCTAAACTCCTGTAAGAGAAACTTTTAGGACACACTTGCATAAACAAAAATAAAGCCAATGATGGAATGAAAATAGGTTACAAGTAATTACAGATCTCAGAATTCTGTTTTTGAAATCACTGTAACATCAAACCACTTCCATGTGTGATAGAGTTTATATCAGACTTTTTTCTGCCCAGAGGAGCGACACACAAAAAAGTCACACAAGAGTCACCCAAGAGTCAAACATCTGTGAGACACTTTGGTAAGATTCTGAGGTTAATTTTTGGATCATCAGGAAACAACAGCAGAATAATGAACTGAAAGTTGCTCATTTTTCTACTTTCCAACCAGGTCATACAGTATGAATCAAGGTCATTGTGTTGTGTAATGATGAATACATTACACAACACAGGTTTGCACAATGAAAAGAAAGTTGTAGTATTTTCATGCTATGCACACATACAACGTACAGATAAAAGTAAAATAGCATAGGATAAACTATAAAATAAAATAAAACATATACAGGTACAGGAAATAATTCTGTTGTGCATTTTTTCAATTTGTATCTGCGGTGTTGTAAACAGCAGCAACAAGATGGTGATGATAATGATAATATGGTCTTCACGGAAGTTGTATCTCTCACGAGATGTATCGCGAGACTTCGTATATCTCTTAATGGATGCACATGTGAAAATATTGCGAGATATACGAAGTCTTGCAATACATCAGCGTCATGTTACATGCTACCTGGGAGGCTACAGTTGACATTTCAGCTAAAAACATGGTGTAAATGGCGTCTTTTGTGGTTAAATTTTAATGTCACGGCTCATGGACACTTGGATTACACCACACGAGCAGGATGGAGACATTTTGTGTTTGTTTTGTGTTCTTTTTTTTACATTTTATCCGTGGTCACCATTCACTGCCATTGGCTGCAACCCTGTTTTCTGCTGAAACTCCAGGATTGTTTTGTGAACTGAAGATCTTCACCCATCCTCACATCGGCATAGGGGTGAGTACATATTGAGTGGATTATCATTCTGGGGTGGAATATCGCTTTAAGTCCAAGCTTGTTTAGCAGGGCTCTCATCCTGCTCTCTTCCTCTCCTCCAGGGGTGGTCATACAACCTATGGCTGTGCATGCTCCAGCTGGTCGGTCAAAAGATGTCGTGTGCATTGTTGATCATCTCAAGGTCCACTGCTCTTTAATCCAAACCTCACATTTCTTTTTCCAGTGACTATGAGTGTCTTTCTTGTTGGAGGCACTACCAGCTGCAGCATCTGCACGCTCCACTGTTGCCATGGAGAAAATGGCACATGTTTACCAAGTTCATGAGAAGACACGATATGAACGTCCCCCTCTTGTGGTTCATGAGTCATGTGCACGATTTCCCATGTTGTAAATATGAGATCACAAGTTGCATTTGAAGGCAAAAACACATTAATACGTGAGCTAAGATATTATCCACCACAGTACTTAACTGTAATGAAATGTGGCAAAATATGTAAACCTGCATTTACCTGTGTTGTTGCAGGGGAAACAATCAACTGACGTACATCTGGAGTCATGTTTGTGGCCTTCTCTACTCACCCACACCAACTCCTAAGGGAGTATTTTGGCTCTTTAGCCACTAAATGCTCCATTTTTTCCACGAGTTAATCACCAACTTCATCTATCTGCTGCTTGAAGTTGGGCAAGTAGCTTACATTGGACTTTTCAGACCTTTTGAAAAACGCTGATGAGAAACTGATGAGACTGAACAAAAACCATAGCCTCCAGTTGCTGGCTGTCAAACCAAAACAATGAGCTGAGCGACGCTGAAACACTCTGCAGCTCTCCATAAATCTCTGTAACTGTAAAGGGCAGTCTATGGCAGTGGTTCCCAAAGTGTGGGTTGTGAAATTGCAATAAAATATTTATTAATTTTTATTATACAGGTTTTACATTAACAACAGAATGTATCTTATAACTTGTCATTGGTATGATTAGTCTTGTGTGTTGATCAGAGTTGTGATTGAAGGTTTAGTTGTGCTGCAGAAGATTTTCAGATTTCAAACTGGGCCGTGCCGTTCTTATGTTTAGGAATAGCTGCTCTATGGATTCATCACTAGAAGCAGCTTTAAGAACCTGATACAAGCAGCATGTACATCAGTGAAGCTGTGAGCTATAAGTCTTGGTCGTTTGCAGTTTTATGTGGATATTTAAAACTATAGGGCTGCCTCATTTGCTGTCAGAGAGGTTGCTAAAGCTTCACAGTGTTGAATTTTGTTTTTGATTTTGTTTTGGACATGAGACAACACAACATCGCTCTGGCAGCAGAGGACGAGCTGGATTTCCAAAGAAAACACAGCAGCAGAACAAACACACACTCACTCTGCGAGCTTTGTGGTTTGGTCGGTCTGGCTCGACCTCACTGACCTCTGTGTATGAACCGGACTGACCCCTGCACTGGGTGAGGTCGCTTCTCAAACTGTCATTGTTTCCAGTGAAATCATAGCTGACCATTTGATCGTCACTGTGACAATGAATTTCAATTAACACAAAGACGACAACGCTGGCTGGTTTCAGCTGACCTGACCTGACCTGTGCAGCCGGTGAGGACGTGAAGACAACTAGGGGACAGGTCCTCCTCACCAGATTTAATCTTACTCTTCCATGTTGTTTGTCCTTCTCATTTCATTACACACAAAACTAACAGTTTCCAGTAACAGATTCTGAATGACTGCTATTTTTACAAACTGCTTCATTGTGTATATTAAGACTTGACAGGACTGTTGACATATTAGTTAAAGCAGTTCTTCAACTGAGAGAAAGTAAAAAATATTAATCTTGTTATATTCATCTTGTTCAAAACAAAAACCTGGAACTTTTACTGAAGTGAGACTAATGTATCATTCATTGTGATCATTTAAGTGTTTAACTTAACTTTGTCATGGCAACACAACCCTGGGAAACGTTTGGCATACGCTCGCCTAGGGCTTCCAGGGCTTGGTCGCCCATCTATATATGAAACAACAAGCAAACTGAGCGTTTGGCTAGCTCACTCTCCTCGGTCCGTCACCGCTTTTCATCTGTGCTCCATTAACAGTTCATTTTGTAGACACTGAACACGCGGACGATAAGTCAAAACAAAACTTTGTGTGGGAAAAGGGGAAACTCGACTGTCCTCCTGCTGGAGCACTCAAACAAATGCCTCTTTTCGCTTTGGTGGCCCACACCTGCTCCTCATTGTCTCACTTAATTACTTTGGCACACCAACCAGCACAAGCTGTGTGACTAGGTAAGCCCACCCCCTAGCCTGACAGCCATGCAGGACAGCCAATAGTGAGACAGTTTGCTGCAGCAACTTTGACAGACAGGCAGACAAAAACACAATAAGAAGTAAGCTTCACACAGCATACCACATTTATATATTTAAGCACATTAATTCTCATTCATCATGAAATGAATAACTGCCTATAGCTTGTGGGCTTGTAGTGCTTTCTCTTTGTCTGATTTTGTCAGAGCTGCTTTTTTAGCTTGATAGGCACCATGTTAAAAAATATGGGAGATTTCAAATATGGAAGATTTAAAATGAAAACAAATCAAAGACCGTCTTGTGATTTGATCCGTGATGCCTATCAACATGTTGACAGTCCGACCCTTGTCCACTCAGTAGTTATTACTACATTACCACATGACCGCTGAATGTGGCCTTCATTGTGATCTCAGCTACACACCTGTAAAGTTTCGTGATTGCATCAAGACTGTGATACTATCCCATTGACAAAATCTGTCCACAGACATACAAACACAAGGAAAAGAACTCCAAATGATTCTGTGGTGTTCCCGCCACAGTAGGTGTCTGCAGGACCACATTTTGCCATGATGACACACAGAAACACACGCAGACTCACAATGTGAAATTTTGTCTTTGCAGGAATGATTGAAACTGGGATAAAGTGATTTGTGACTTAAAATGAATGTTGGCCAGTGGCATGAAGTGGGGGAGCCAGTGGTCTCTTCTCTATTTCCTAATCCCCGCGGTCCTTGTTCCTGGGAATTATTACAGGCTGTGCCATCTCAGTCGTTGTGTTTGATCATGCAATGAATATGTCAGTCAAATCTGCATAACCAGAGTGCAGAGTTCCTAAGTCCAAGTCCGGAAGTCCGGAAGTCCAGAAGTCCGGCCTCCCAGGCAATTACAAGGTGTGGATACGTCAGCATGGGATTCTGCCGAGCATCCTGTGGTTCCTGTTGCTCTGAGTTCCCGATCTCCACCATTGAGGACCTGGAGAGGAGAGTCACCTACTACCAGGAGATGGTTAGGTCTGCTGAGAAGTTTGACCAGCAGAGAAGGAGGAGTCCAAGGCAAGTGTTGCAAAAGCACAAGTCAACAGACCCTAAAGCAGGGCTATCAAATTCATTTTAGTTCATAGACCACATACAGCCCAATCTGATTTTAATTGGGCCGGAGCAGTAAAACCAATGCATGATAACCTGTAAGTAACAACACATCCAAATGTTTCCTTTTTCATGATAATAAGAGGAAGTGCATTCTGAAAATGCACAAAACAGATGATGAATAGCCTGAGATATCTTTGGAAAATAATCATTTTACCAGACATTTCCACTCCAGTGTAGTAAGGCTGCATCACCACACAACACCGACTAAAGTAGAAGCTAATGAGGAAGAAACTGAAGTTATTTCTTGCCTTAAAGGCATCATATCAAAGGTTTTATCAGTGCCTTAGCAACAGGGTTTCACCAATAATGATATAAGATACTAATTATTTTGTACTGAAGCTGCAAATTTTTTTTTTGCACAATGTTTGTGTCTTTAAACATAAGTAGGTATCCGTTGTTTTTTCAGAGAGCTGTATTCTGGTCTGAAATTAATGACTGCTCTGCAATTTTTACTCATTGCAAAGTCATCCAGTGGGCTGGATTTGACCCTTTGCCAGGCTGTTTGTGGCCAGCTGAGCGCATGCTTACCCTAAACTCTATGGGGCAGGACTTAAGGAGGAAGTGGAGGGCAGAGGGTGCAGTGGGGTTGCACCAAATTCCATGGCAATCCACCTAATAGTTGTTGAGTTATTTCAGTCTGGACCAAAGCGCTGGTGGACTGCCCATCACATCATCACTGCAATCTCCTATGACCATGCCACTAGTGTGGCTAATATGAATGCTACGTGACTGTAATTATCAGGTCACATTTTCAGTATTAAAAGAACTGCTCAAGTTGTGGAGAAACATCCTGTTTCTGTTCTTCACTGTGATGCCTAACTGATAATCAACATTTGACTTAAATCTCAGTTTACACTGGTGTATAGTTGAGTGAGAATTCAACTAAATCAAAGGTTGACCAGTGCACTTGAATGACTATTGTATGGTGAGTCCTAATTTGCATAAGCAGGATAGATCCCGGACACCAAGTGGAGGTTTGATGACCCGTGTTTACAGTGTGCAATATGCTGGTCTCATTAAAGCTTCTATACCTCTATATTTAGAGGCACTGCAATAAGTAGGACTTCAAACCTCTAAGAGTCCTTATACAACTGCAGTGAGCTAGACTTAGTAATCTTCTGTGTAATTATACTGAAGAGCAACAGATGAAGAGTGAGGGGAAGAAGACACTGCTCTTTTCTACATGTATCATTACATCTGCCCTCCATCTCTCGGTCTCTAATACGATCTGTCTCCTTTTCTGTCTCTTTGTAAGTTTCTAACTCTGACTGAGTGACCTACATTTGCATTGCTTGCATAAACTGTCTTCCTGTCTGTCCAGCTTCCCCTCCGTCTCTGTATATCTCTGTCATTCAGCTGCACATTAAGAGTCTGTATATTTTATTGGTGGGTGTGCGGCTCAAGCATATTGGATGCATATGTATAGTATGAAAAACAAGCTGTCACTTTCCTTGGTTTTGGTCCCAAAATCTGAAAGATTGAATATCTTTCTCTTACACATACACACACACACACACACACAAACACGCACGCACATTTCTTTCACACATTCTCTCGCTTGCTTATTTTCTATCTCTAAGTGTCAGTTTACCTCTCTTCAACAGTCTTTACTTGGCTTCTTACACTTGTTTATTCTGCCTTGTTTATTCCACTTCACGCACACACACACACACACACACACACACACACACACGCCCACATGCACGCACACACACACACTGCTTGAATCTGTGTCCATCAGTGGTTTGCAGACTTCCCCTCAGAGACCCTCCACTTCAGAGGAATGTTTTCTTGACCTAAATGTGTTGAATAGTAGGACCTCCACTAACACTTAATGTGAGTTGTTAGCTAACTGCTATATAACAGGACCCACTTATGAAAGGCAACTCTCCCAACTTGAAATGTTACCCTGCTTCATTCCTCCTCTCTACCGCTCTGCAATGCCATTTTTTAACCAGTTAAATTCCACTGTCCACCAGCAGAACAGTCAATAGAAATGCATACTGTGCAGTGAAACTCACAGAAGTTAAATTTGAATTATTGCAGAGGTTCCAAACAGACAGAAATTGGGGAGAAATGTGTCTAAAATTTCCATTTGATCGAATGGTGAGGTTAGGGTTAGGTCTTGGGTTTGAATATTTCACTGTGTAAACATCATATTGCTTCAATGAAGAGCTGGAACAGTCGGACAAAGTGCAAAACTATTTCTGCATTAAAATGTATAAAATATGTGTTTTGTTAAGTTGTGTACTTTCATTATCCCAGATGTTTCCAACAATGTTCAAACCCAGAGAAAAATGTAATTTATTTCAGGTAACAGTGTATTTCCTGCTAGCTGTGGCTAGCTAGTTGCTATGACTTCTGGGAGAAAACACGGGGTAAGATATGTTGGATATGTTGTCAGACAGTGAGGGAGGAAGTTGTTGAACGTGACTAAATGTAGCATGAATGCCTCGTCCGTGAACATAATTTCTGCCTGAGTCATGTCAGATACACTTTCATCAACAATTAGCTTAGCATAATGACCAGTTTTTCTATAAATTAAAAAATAAAATATTACGTGTTAATTAGTGAGGTTTAGAGGTGGTTATAGATGCATATTGTTACCGGCAGACATAACCTGGCTAGCTGTTACCCCGTTTCCAGTCTGTGCTAAGCTAGGCTAACTGTCTGTTGGATATATTGTAGCCTAATATTTAGGCTGATTCTATTAGTATGCAAGTATCAGTAGCCAACAACACTATTTGCACTCAGGTTGGAATAGCCAATGTGGGTTACACTTGGGTGTATATTAGTATGTCAGAGACAAGCACCCAGGTGTCGATGGCAAACAATACTATTTGCTCCTGGTGTGGTCGTTTACACCTGCATGGCAGAGACTAACTACAAGCATTTCCGAAACCTAACCAAGCAGTTTTGTTGCCCAAACAATCAGTCGCTCCAGAACTGCTGACATGCTGACTACCTCCCACATGACAAGCTTTATCGACTATTGTGCTTTTTCAATTAAAGGGTTTGATTCATCTTGTGAATTATTAAACACAAACTCAGTGATGTAACCAGTAATCTGACCCCTCACTTTCTAAGAAACTCAGCCGCCACTGAGGGACACAAACAAAGGAGACGTCAGACTCTCATCCAGTCCGGTGCGTTCATAATCCCTCGCAGGATCGAGAACACAAACCTTTTGGTTTATTCACAAGCTGCAGCTTCAGACTGTACTTTTGCAAACGAAATGCATACTAAAGTTTTACTATCAAAAACAGACATGTACAGAAAATATCAGAGAGATGTCAAGACATACATTACATACATTCATCTTGTGCGAATTCACCCAGACACATTTAGAGGCCATGGAGTTCTACAGGAGAATAACAACCTTTGAAAGGTGCAGGCAATGCAGTCATTGAAGTCAGTCCAAATATTTGAAAGTAGGAGAGGCGCTTCACAAAGTAAAGACATTGAGTTTTTATAGTTATCAAAGCAAGAATGTGATGAATCATCAGTTGCCAATTTGCCAGGTAAGATAAATCAAGTTCTCCTTCACATAACTCAAATATTTGGAATCAGTATCAAATGTTACACAGAAACCTTTAAAATGACAGCTTTGCACTTTTAGTTGACTGGAAACATACAGTGTCCCAGAAGTGTGGTGTGAAGATGGCGCATTTTAACATGAGCACAAATTTGAAAAAAAAAACAAAAAACGATATTTTAGACCACGGATTATATACATTATTTGTTTAGACTCTCAAAGTACACTTTCAACACAAAATAAACCACAATGACAGGAAAACAACACTATCAGGAAGCATAATTTCCCCTATTTCTCTCTTTGTTGAAGTGCTCTCAGAGGATGCCAGAGGTAGTTACACTTCTTCAAAAGGTCAGTGATTGAATTCTGAAAGGTCAACATGTCACCAGGCAATAATCCACCATCATGCTGTTTTTTGCATAGCTTGATAACAAAAGATCAAAAAGACCCAACTTCTCCTACGTCTGCATTGTTGTTGTTTTGGTTTTTTTTTGCTGTTTGCCGAGCACAAACCTACAGCTCAGTGTTTGTGGGCAACTCTGTTGACCCACCGACACTAAGAAGCAAAAAGGAGAAGGTGGTGTCAGTGCCAGTTATCGGCATGATCAAAGTTGTCATGAGTTTGGAGTGCTACAAAGTGTCAAAATTAAACCCATCCTGACCTTTTAGAATTCAATAAATCCTTGAGAGCTAGAAAGTGAATTCAATAGAATCAATTCTATTCAATAGAATCCAAAGAATTCAATTGAGTTGGATTCTTCACCTTGTTTCAATTAAATTCAATAGGTTTCAGTTCAGTTGTCTGAGTAAGTCTCAATAATTCTGCCACAAATCGTCAAAATGATGCCTTCAAGCTGCAACAGCAAGAATTCAATGATTATTTCAGAATTCATAAGATCTCAGTAGAATCCAAATAATTAAATTCAGCTGAATTCTTCAGTTCAAATCAACAGAATCTAAAGACTTCAATGATTCCGTTAATAAAATTGACAAATGCTAGTTCAGTTCATGTCCCAGCTGGGTCATAGCTTATAACCGGAGCTGTTTCCTAATTAACATCTTCTCGTCTGAAATCATCTCTGTGAGAATCCGAGCGAACGGAGACTCATCAGTGACAAACACATCGGACCGCGGTGGTGTTGTTTGTGCCGAGATAAATGATTAACAAATTAATTTTAACCATCCATTATGTAACCTGGTTCCAAGAAATCCTACACATCCTGTCAATCTAATTATAGTATAGTATAATTTGACATTTAAATAGGCTTATTGGCCTGTGAGAGTGGTATTGATCTCCTCATCTAAAGCCAATAAGCCCATTTCCTGGAACGTGCAGGTATTACTTTAAGATAAAATAGCCTCTGGCAGAAGCCATTTTTAATATTTTAGATGTTTTGTTGGACTTTTTTTTTTTTTTTTTGATGGACAGAAGTTGACCGTGCAGAACAAATTGTGACTAAACTACATTTAAAGTGATTAGTAAAAGAGGTTTGCACTTAATTGTTCTAAGGGAAGAAAATCCAGTGCTATTAGTTACAATGCATGAGATGAATTCAGACTGAGTAGTCGTAAGATGTTATTCAGGAAAGACCAGGTTATTGCACAAAACATTACCATAGTTACCAATGGAGTTTATACATCAAAGTGAAAGTGGAAGAAGTCCAACTTAAGGCACTAGAACTGCTGTCACAGATGAGCAATAATTCACAGATATCAATTTCAAGCCAAAATCCATTTTGGCGTCATGCTTCAACGGTGGATGGGAACTCTCACAAATTAGAAAAAACATTGGCTCCTCATGTGATGTCTTCAGACAAAACATCAATGATGAACTCATTCATTCGAACCCAAGGAGTTTTTATTTGGGAACTTTTACTGATGTCTGCAAAAGCATTTAATTTTCCCTTTACGTCTTTGAGGAAATACATTTGTTATTAAATCTCAAATATCAGTGATATGCTTTTACACTGAAGGTGGTTATATTTGACTAATGTTTTTTCCCTTTCCTGCCAAGTTTGAGCTACCCAGTTAATTTAGACAAACATCTTCCAACAGAATTTAACAACTGTGGCAAAAATAAAAAATAAAAAGCTCAAATAATGGACCAATAGAATATTAATTATGGGGGAAATATCAAAATATTGTAATATTAATATTACACTTTGTCAGCTTCTCCATTTTATAGCTTTACATGGCTTTGGCCCTTTCAATACAAAATAATAAACGTGGGTGATGTGACATGACACTCTCTGTACTATGACGCGAACTAAGGAGACACAAACACTCCAGAAAGTGAAGAAAATTATAAAATACAAAGAACCCGACTGACATAGAAACATGTAAAATCAAACACATGTATATAAAACAAAAGATTTTCAAAGGCAAAGCTCAACAATCTCTCATGTTTTCTAGAGGTGAGCTTTCGCCGTGTAAAAACAGTCATGTCACAGACATCAGCAAGGCCTCGATAGAACTGATTTTTTTTTCTCTCAGAAATACGTTTGTGGGTCTTTTAAAAATGTGTTTCTCTTGTTTTATTCCCATTTAAACTTATTTCCTGAAAATCATTATTGAGTGGACAAATCTCAATAAAGGGGGAAAAATAGCTATTTAGATAGAAGGCACTGGCCTTTACTCATAGCATACACCCATCAAACTCATGAATGGAGATCTTTTGCAGTAGTGTTGGCCTGCTAGAGGATGAAAATAAGTTTACACGATGGGACCTTTTACCATTTCATCCAACATAAGACTTAACTTTAATCTGTGGTAATCCAAATACTGAAATATCCTGACTTCTATCCTGAGGACTGTTTCTTTCCCTTACATAAAGTGGACGTGCAAAACAAGTCAGAATAAATACTGAATAAATACACTTAGGACATAACGGTATCAGAAATCCAGATGTTGCTCTCTGTATTACTGACAGGCTACTGTATAAGTATCTCAGCTAAAGAGACGCTGCTGACAGTGAGAGGACTCAAATATGTTTAAGTCAACAAAGCTCGGATTGTGACAGGCCAATAAAAATAATACATAGATTTGGGTCACCAGTGATCTAAAAATAGGTGGTCTGGGAGAGAATCTGCCCTAAACTATTTTCCAGAGTTTGCCCTGTGCAGTCGTTACCCTCTCTTGATTGTGTAAATGGTCTTTTTGTGCGTGTTTTATAACTTTTGGACTTTTTTCAAACAGCTAACAGGGTTTTATTGCTGATGTTTGGGGTCAAATGTAAAAAAAAAAGAAAAAAAAAAGAAACAGCCTTTGGAAAGTGAGCAGCTCAGCATCTCTTTCTGTGAAATGTAAACAATGTCACTGCATGCATAAATAAAGACAAAATAAATAATGAGAAAAAAAATCCAACATAAAAAAATGGATGAATAAAACACAAAAAAAAGCCTTAAAGCACGCCAATGTAAAGGTTCAGTCTGTAGTTATTCAGCTGCAGGATTTAGGGTCAAACATGGGCGGAGTTAAAGTGTAGCAAGGAAGACAGAACAGCTGTAATTATTGTTAAAGTTATGCTGTAAAGAGCAAACTATAAACATATAGATTTTCTGTAAATGTCCAACATATTCATGATCAAACCATTTACAGAAATTTCAATCAGTGGATGTGAAAAATTCCCACATTATGGTTTCAGTCACTTATAGCCTAATAATTATTCATATGTGACCAGTATTTTTGTAATTATTCACTCAGCTTTTGTGAGTGAATTTACACAATAAGACAAGTTCTTTATTTGGTCTTTTGCAGAATTTATGAGCACATTTGAAGACGTACGTTTTGGGGATACTGATTGGTTGAATTAATGATAGTTGCCACTTGCAGTCGATGGATTTGTTTGCAAGAGGAAGAACAGAGAACTACAAAAATGGAGGCGGGCCAGAAAGGCAACAGAAGACAAATGAAGACAAATGAAGACATATCAGCACCACTGCTTGCTGCTGCACACACAGAGATGTCGGACAAAAACATTTAGCATGTGCGTATTAGCATTGATACAGTGACATCCAACATTAAACCCAAATCAAATCACGTGTAAATTGCAATGTCAGTCATCTTCAGAAGAGTTCTCTCCTGTCTGAACGTAGCTTAACGCTTGGTTTTCTGTATGGTGTGACAACATTATTATGCATGGAAGATATTTAGATCTATAGCATCTTTGTTGCTGCTTTTTTTTAAAGTTAAAGTTTGCTGTTGTGTTGCTGCTTTCTGACCGGGCGATGCTACAACAGCGAAGGTGCAACAACATCAACATCAGTTCTTTGTGCATCAAATAGGAAGAGCAGCAGGTCAACTGCTGCTTTGGAGGAGGGTGTGTGCGGGGCAGGTGCTTTACTGCATCTTTCCGGGTGGCTTGTCGAGAGCATGTCACCGGGGTCTGGTGTTGGCCATGAGGAGCAGCACCTTGCGGATGCCGCTGAGACGATCTTTCAGAGAGGTGAGGGCCAGGAACGGCAGCTGGGCTCGGCCTTCTAACGGAAGAACGGCTAATAGCCACCAACACCACGAGGGACCGTTAGGACTGGTCTGAAGGAAGGAAGAGACAAGACAAAAAAAAAAGTAGAAATAACTTCTTAATTCTGAGTTATATTTAATTTTACATAGTCTAATTGTTCTCTCTCGGACTCTGAGCAGATGAATTGACCCATCCAACAGCTGAGCAAAAAAAAGAAAACTCCATAGCTCTATAATGACAAAAAGTTAAAAACGCTAGCAAACTAGCTAGCTAATAACTGATGTAGATTAGCTAGCTAATTAGCTGGTAATTTGCCAACTTTAGCTATCAGATGTAACTAGTTAGCTAAGGATTGATATACAGTAGATTAGCTAAAATTAGCTAGCAGATGTACCTAGCTAGCTAATGATTGGTGTGGATTAGCTAGCTAGTTAGCCAGTTGTTTGCTAACTTGTTACTCAGATGTAACTAGTTAGTTAAAAATTGATTTACATTAGCTAACAAGAGACAAGTGTTTAGAATAATTGATGTAAAACTGACATTAATTTGAAAATCTTTGCCAGTTTGTCATATTATTATTTACTTGTGATGTAATCTGTACCTGTTTTTGTTTTTCTGCCTGTTCTGCTACCTATGTTTCGATCTGCTACCTTTTAATAATAACCTGCTTTGCCCCTTTGGATAGCTTGCTTGTTTCTGCTGCCTTCTCAACCCTGAGTGTAAATTTAAAAGTGTAGTTAAGTCTTTTTTCTTGAACTATTCTGCTTCAGTGTCTGGATTTGGGTTTTCAGTACTTTTGCCTCATAAACATACCCATGACAAAACGTCAAAAAGATGTTTTGCATGGGTGCTGCACCATGTAGTACACCAACAGTTAAACCAGTCAGTAGACCAACATTTTTCAATATATATGCTAATAAATATGTAATAATAAAATCCTGATAGATATACGAAACTCCCCATATTCCCATAATGTGAAAAAAAAGATTTTAAAAGAACCATGCTCCATATTTGAAAGACAGATAAATAATTAAAGTAAAAAGTGTGATGTTGTAAATTAATTGCATCTGTACCTGAAGTACAGAGTCTTTCCCAGGCATGGGTCCAAAGTGTCCTTCAATGCGTTCCTTCTGCTCGCGCTTCAGGGAGTTGACCCATACCAGGGCCTGGTCGTACACCGCGTCATGCAGAGATTGCAGCTCCTGCTTTGCCACGCCCTCCACCTGCACACACACATAAACACCCGCACACATCTTTGAGCTATAACATCTCTTGGTAATTCTTTATAATCAATAATTCCTCTCATGCTTCCTGTCCTCCTCCTCCTCCTTTCCTATCCTCTCCCTCCACCCACCCACACTTTCAACCCCCTCATACCGTAACATCCTCCAGGTACTCTATGTCTGCTGTGTTGTATCCATCCCTCTCTTGATGCTTAATGACTTTAAATCTCCGTCTGCCGATGGTGTCCACAACTGAACGGCCGTCGGAGAAGAACTTCACATCACGGATTTCCAACAGGCACCCGTAGTCTGCGAACCTGGAGGGACGGGAGGAGGAAGATAACGCAGTGTTAGACTTCTTGGAAACATACTCAGTGAAACACGAACAAACCCACACAGGTACCTTCCTAGTACTGACCCTTTGAGGTTGTCTCCCAGACACATGCCAAAGCAGTTGGTTCCTGTCTCCATGCATCTGCGAATCATCAGTCTGTAGCAGGGCTCGAAGATATGGAGAGGACACGGCACAGTGGGGAAGGCCATGGTGCACACGAATATAGGCACATTCTTGTTCAGACTGAAGAGAAACAAGAGTAAAGGAGAGTGTGTTTAACATAGAGAACAGCAGAGTCCTGGTACAAGGAAATGCAAATTTTCTGATTTTTGATCTTTTTATAATCACAAATGAACTTTCAAACCCATGAATGAAAAGTCTTTGAAATAATTAAAAAAGAAAAGACAGCTCCATCTGCACCAGTAATCCCAAATGACCTTCAGGCCAAATGCCAACATAGCACTGGCTGCTGTGCTTAAGAGAGGTGATTTATTGGAGCGAGAAGTTTGTTACAGCCTCCAGGAAGTGATACTCGATGCCTGACCTGATGTATGCTAAGAGGTCAGTGTGTCAGACGCGCGTAATCCACAGTAGGTCAGTAGGTCAAACAACAGAAGATCTTCACATAGTTATGGTTGTGTCAGTAATACGTCATGACTTGACGTAGGTACTGACATCTATTTATTGACAATACAGATGGCAAACTATTCAAGGTTGCAGCCCCATATGTCATATTTTTAACAGTTTGTGTGCCACCACGCACCATGGAAAGAATCAAAAGTCATACCACTGCCAAAACATAAAGAGGCTGCATTCTCTGGGGCAAACAGTAAGACCATTAACCTGCTACCAGTACTCAGCAAAATGTTGGGGAGGACTCTTCAATCAAATTCAGCACTATTTTCTAAGCAATGACAAAATCAAAAAACAAAAAACAAAACCACAACATGCATACAGAGCTTGTCACTCAGCTAACTCTGCTTTCATTCACACGACTGATCAATGCTTAAAAGATGGACAACATGAGAGTTATACGTCTAGTAGAAATCAAAAAGTGTTTTTTTGACAGTAGCCTCTCGGAAAGCAAAAATATATCCTGTGGAGTCCCACAGGGCAGTTGCCTGGGCCCACTGCTATTTTCTATTTCACCATTGATCTGCCCTATGTCCTGGAAAAGGCAAATGTGGTATTGTATGCAGATGACCCAACCATGTTCAGTACTGTAACATGTAAAGAACTAAAGGAAGTGTGTAATGAATCAAAAATCTGTCTGATTGGGTAAAGAGAAAATAAATTGACCTTGAATGTATCCAAGACAAAGTGCATTGTCTCTGGCACTAGGAAGAATGCTTGCCAGGGACTCCTGCTGCAAGTTAGGAAAATAATCAATGATTGCTTGGCATGGTAAGACCATATAGATGCTATTGTTGTAAAAATGGGGCCAGGTATTGCGATCACCCAGAAACCCTCTTCCATGATATTACCATCAATTAGACATTTTTACACCTAGGGGTAGTGTATGGTTGTGTGGCCCTGTGAAGCTAAAAAAGATATCAAAAACATTCAGCTCCCACTAAATAAGAGACGCAAGACGAGCTTATCACTGCTCCTTAGGAACTAATATCCTAAATGTGCACTGCAGTCTGTCATGGTTGACTGCTGAGGGAGTTTTACAGTAAACCAGTTTTAAAGTAAACCAGACTTCTTCAGCTCGTACAGAAAGGTTTATCACATAATCATCATAGCAGACATATCACAATGAGTCATCTTGAACTTCCTAAGCCAAAAACAAATCAACTTATAAACTCAATCACCTGCAGAGCCTCTAACCTTTGGAACTCTCACCACAACAAAACAGAAATAATGCCACCTGCTCTAATGTTATTTTGGCATCTAACCGATTAGCTTATTTAATCACTTCTGTAGATGCACTGCTTAAGTTATTTGATATTTTCATTGCTTTCACTTTTAAATTAGTAATAACAGACTGATGGGAGTCTGTCATCCTTTGTATTTTCGTTGTTATGTCTGTGGGTGTTGTTACTGTCAGTGTTTGTATAATATGATTTATTTATGTGGACCCCAGGGAGAGAAGCAACCACTCTTGTGGAAGTCAATGGGGAGCCACAAGGAAAAGGAATAAAGAATACAGAAAATAAGATTTGACAGGAGAAAAGATAACAGACTAAATAACGCATAAAGAACAAGTAAAGCCTGACAAAGCAACAGCGGAGAAGGGGACACACACTTACTTGGAGAGCTCAGCCATCTCTTCCTGGTGAATTTTCTGTCTTTCCATGAGCTCAGAGGGAAGATACTTAGATATCAGGTTCTCCATCAATACTGTCTTACAGTACTGCCTCTGGACCAGGTACTGGAGAGAGATACAGAAACAGACTCAGTACCAAAAGCAGTAAAAACACGGAGAGACGGTTTTCAACAACATCCATGTTTAGGTGACAATCTCGAAGATTTTCATTCTGATAAATGCCTGTTAAGTTGAGGTAAAACAGTGGTGACTGAGCCTATGGCCTACTGATTAAAGTATTCTGCATTATTTATTTATTTGTAGTATTATGAATTGGGTGTCTGTGAGAACATTCCCGGAAAATAATCAGCAGTAGGTTACTGCTGATGCAAACATTTCCGACTGCTGCAGCTTCACAGAGACAGCATTTAACTGGCGAAACACGAGTTGACCTGTACTATGAATTAGTCACAGGATATGCGATGTGTTTGGCAGTAAGCTTAGCATTTACCGCTACCGTTCGTCAGAACTGTCTACAAAATAATTTGTTGACAGTCGATCAGTTTAAAATACTGCAAAGAGTAACAGAACAAGAAAAGGCAGCCACAGTGAGGTGTTAGATGGAGATCTGCAGGTGAAAGGCTGCACACCTCCAACCTCTCAACTGTTCACAGACCCGTGCTGTGTGAAACGTAACATCAGATCATTGCTCACAGAATGATAGAAAAAGCCCAATTATTGTCCGAGTTTGCTTTGCCATCCTCCCAATTCTATGATCTGTAGAATTAAACTGCATTTGCTGTTACCACCGTTAACTACAGGTGTCGCCAAACCAGCCGGGATGAAAATGTTCGAGATTGCCACTTTAAGACCTGCTCTATATTTGTCCCACAACATAAGCTTATCTATCATCTTCATTACTGTAGGGATGTACCATTCCAATACGTCAGATCCCCACTGGCCCCAATAGTGACCTTATTACAGTAAGTGATCGGGTATCGGCCATGACAGTCTCTGCGTCAATGCCATCAGAAAATTCAAGATTTTGGCTATCAGTTACATTAATTACAGTCATGGCAGTCCACCAACTCTGTTTTTAGTTCCATAGCAATCCCTGGTATCATGTTACCTTACATAAAGATGGCCCAAATGAGTTTAACAATGAGGTCAACAGATTTTAAATTTCAGGAAAAGAGAGATAAACCTGAGCGGTATCAGAAGAGAAAATGTTTCATCAGTGGGTGCAATCCCAACCGGATTTGGTTTAGCTCCCACTGAATGGTGCCTTATGGGCTATGTATGTTAGAAAACATAGAAGTATTACCTCAGACAGCTCCTCTTTACAGAGTGGACACTTTGGGTTGTGGTCCAGACATCTCTCCAGACACTGAAGACAGAACGTGTGACCGCATGGCGTTGTCACTGGCTCATAGAAAAGTCTGGGTGGGAAAAAAGGTGACAAGGATTTAAATTACATTTTTTTCTGCGACCAAAAACCCAAAATTATTCATGATATGTGACAAAGAAAAGCAGCAAACACATTTGAGAAGCTGAAACCAGAGAATGTTTAGCATTTGGTTTCACCATTTTTTCACTATTACATGTAATGTATGATTACACAATGTCATAGACTGTATGAAACATGGACGAGGTGGTGTAATAGCCATGAGGTCACCCATAGGTTTCCGAAGAGCCATCGTGACGCTCAGAGTGTGGTGGCTTCGGTCTTCGCCATCTTGGCAGTGCTTGTCTAACTCCTGACTAATGCACTGTGCAAGGAGGAGGAGCTCAGGCGACCGAATGAAGCGACTACCTGACAGCTAGCCATCTGTGATGGTCCCCACCTGTCACCTTAATTATGCATAATTTTAATACAATATAATTTAAACAGGTGAGTTATATGAAAATTCACCCCCTGTATATTTGTCATTAACAGGAAAATTAGCTATAGAGAGTGATTTTTTTTTTCAATCAGGCTGTAAACATTTTTGCTGTAAAGTTGGGTATTTTAATACGGGGGTCTATGGGGACTGACTCGCTTTAGGAGCCACCTTCAAGTGGCCTTTTGAGGAACTTTTGGCACTTCAGCGTTGGCTTCATTTTTCAGCCCCGGAGGTTGCGATTGTACAATGTACAATATTGGCCTGCAGACATAATTGCAAATACAAAGTTCAAGAGTTAATGTCTGCAGTCTGCTTTTCATACATACAAGCCAAAATAAAGATTTTGATTCAGTTTAGGGTTGTTCCGATACCAATACCAGTATTGGAAAATGCTCCTGATACTGGCCGAAATTCTGGTATCGGTATCGGCAAGTATACGAGTCTATGCACCAATTCGTTACCATGTAATTTATTAACCCCAAAACCACCCGGATGGTGAAGTTTTATTCTATTCATTCTCTGTATATATTCGTTCAAGTGACATGTGACAACCATTTTTTTTTCTTCTGATGTGCCAGATGTCGCAAGTGGGCGGGGGTCGAGAGAAAAAAAATACTAGAAGAATCAGAGATTTTGATTTCTGAAAATGAACGCACATTTTGATCGATATTTAATTTTAATATTGGAGTTGTGACACTTCTATTATATATACGTATATATATATATATGTATAGGAGACTGAGTTTCAGCTGATGCGCAAGCAGCTCAAGTATCAGAGTCGGTATCGGGAAGGATAATATGGTATCGGAACATCTCTAATTCCCTTCTCACAGGCTGCATTTCTACATCTTTATGTACTAAAAGCTACTGTATGTCACATCATTTTATCACAGGCAATACAACTGTCAGGAGCAACTTAGCACACATTACACAACTTGTAATTGATTTACAGCACGGTGGTATGACTGTTATAATAAAGCCTTATGTCTGAAGGAAACTGTAAAGCTTATTTCACCTCATACAGAGAGAACACTCCAGATCTGTTGGGTCCAAGACGTCACCAACTGCAGAACTCACAGAATCTGTCACCTTTGCTGGCTCTGAAAGGAGAGATTATCGAATACAAAATAAAATACATATCCGGCTAACAGAGCGAGTGTGCGTGTGTTACTCAGCTACATGTGTTTGCGCTCACCAGTCTTGGATCTTTTAGGATCGTTGCTCCGCTCCTGTCCTCCTTTCTCCACCTCTTCCTCCTCTGTGCGCCTCCGTTTCCGTTTGAGGATCAAACAGTGGTCCAGCCTCCTGACCTCAGGCTCTCCCTGACCTTTGACCTCACATCCCTCTGGCCTCTCAGGTGCAGGAGGAGTGAGGAACTCTGACGACAGCAAGCTGGGACTAAAGGTCTGAGAGAGGAGGAAGGATTGAAGAAAAAGGTTAATGAAACCTCATGTGTGTCATGCTTTTTTTAAACTGCTGACTACCAGAGGTGGAGCAGCTCTCACCTGGGAGGGAGTGCTGATGCTGCTTTTGATGTGCGCTCTAAAAGACACTACATTGGAGTAGTCTGAGATGTGTTCAGGGACCTGATCAGTAACTGGAGCCAGGAGATCACTGAGGAGCTAAGAGGAGAAAACAGACAATAATGTGATTATTCTGTATTCTTATAAGTCTGCATGCATTTAGGTTAGACACAACTGTACAAAACAAAGAAAAGACAAATAGCTTAACAGTGTAGTCAATTCTGAAAATTGTATTAATCTGTGAATGCCCATTACGATACTACTGTTGTATTTACCTTGTACACCTCAGTCTTGGCTGGTCTACAGTCCGGCTCTACCGACAGACAGACCAGGTACTCTCTCAGAGCTTCCTCCGTCCTGCCCAGCGACACCAGGGCCTGGGCCTTTCGAACATGACCCTGCAGGCAGGAGGAAGATAAATCACTTATTTTACATTTTACTTATTTTTTACATTTTAACATGAACTGACTCTTATGTATCTTTTGTAATAGGGCTAAACAAAGCCACAATGGTCTGCCATACCTTGGACCAGTGAGGCATGAGCCTGCAGGCCATCTCAGCGTCTCTGAGAGCCTTGTCATAGTGTTTGAGACTGGAGTGGATCTGGGAGCGATTACTGAACAGTATATGGTCCATGGGTGCTGAGGAGAGGGAGAGAGGACAGTTAGTACAGACAGTTAGTTGGTTAGGTAGTTTTTATGAACAACCATAGATTGCTAGATTGTTGCAGTGTAAAATGTGAAAACTTTTAATAATTAATTGTTTCAGTCACTTTTCAAGCAAAAATGCCAAACATTCAGCCTCTAAAATGTGAAGACATTCTCTGTTTTATATCTTTCTAAACTGCATAACTTTGGATCTTGATTATTAGTCTGGAAATAAAACATTTTTTCTGTTGTCTGATATTTTATAGACCAAACAATAAATCAGTTATTTGAGAAATTAAAGAGTAGACTGATTGCTAAGAAAAATAGTTGTTACTTGCAGCCCTAAATGAAATGAAATAGACAGAATAGGCAGCAAATAATGATCATTTTCATTACTGATTATTGAATTGAATTTCAATCAATTTAATTCATTTAGAAGTTGTGCAATATTAAATTCTCAGAAGCAGCATTTTAAAAAAATAAAAATAGCATTATAATGAAGTACTGTGGTGCTTTTGTTCTACAAATGTAAGAAAATATCTTTGTGTCGTACAGACCAAACACCACATCACCACGATTTTCAATGAAAATTCTGATCCCAAAATTATCATTCCCACTAACTGTGAATTCTGTTGCAATTTATGTCAAAATAATCGCCATATGTGTAAATTTTTTTTTACCGTATCATGCAACCCTAGTTTTTAGTATTTAAAATATCAATACCATCAGAATTTCCCTAGGCCCAAAGAAACATCTTCAAATTGATTGTTTTGTCTGACCAGCAATCTATAACCCAAAAATGTTAAAACAGAGAAAAGCAGCACACTTTCACATTTGAGCAACTGGAATCACTTAATTTTAGGCATATTTGCTTAATAATGACTTAAACAGTAATTTATTATCAAAATAGTTGTAAATAACTGCTCTGCAAATCAACTAATCAACAACTTCACTAATTCCAGTTATAGATTAGTGTCAGCCCTCTTTTCTTCAGCTTAAAACCTTCACATACTCAGATTCATGACCTCCATACTTAGGTAACTGTTTCACAACACACTGCAGAACTTCAAAAGAAAAAGAAAAAATGCATGGCCATCGCTTGTTTATTTTATGTCTTAAAAGGCTGCATTCACCAGTGATATAAGCTTTCGAGTTATATATGAAAAGAGGAATGTTTAAAGTGGATCAGTTTCCATATTATAAAACGTGTTATGAAAAAAGTGCCGCCTTACAAAACCATGCAGCACTATCAAGGTCACCCACATTCCAGGTTTCATAACCATAAAAACTTATGCAAATGTCGCAGTTAGCCCTATGGGGATCAGAGGGAAATATCTGCCTGGATTTAGTACAGGAACAGGTAGTAAATCAATAAGAGACGCCCCAAAGGAACAGTGCTATTTTACATGACAATTTCAAAGACTTTAGAGAATTGTTAAGTATAGTATTTACTGCACAGTGCTCAATTCCAACAAAGCTGCTTTGTTGCACACGCACACACATGCACACACACGCACACACAGACCTGAGCTAATTATAACTCTGAGGACATTGTACTGACTTGCGTTAATTCCCTGGAGACTTACCCTTACCTTAACAAAAGCTGCTGCATGCCTAAACACAATCTTCAGCCTAATCTTAACCTAGATCCAATGGCACATTTAAATCTAAAGCTTTGTCCTAAACCTGTAATATGAGGTTAATCATGTAAGGACAACATCTTTGCCACCAGGTTCTTGCAGAAACATGCACAAGCATTTTAGTAAAAACACTTTGCAGGTGACTGGACCTTGTTTAAGAGCTAAAAATATATTTTCATATAATACGCTAACTAACAGGGTAGTGTACACAACAGGTTCTGTGAGTACAACAAGCACTGCCGCTTGTTTTGCTTTGCTGAGATTCAGCTCACAAACTAATCTGCACAAATTCTTTAGCTGGGTTGTTCCATTACAAATTGTGTGCCAAAAATGAGTCAGAATCATACAGTTAATAAGGCTGCCTTTCACTCCTCCACCAGGATCAAAGATCAACATCCACTACGGGCCAATTCTGCAAGTCACTGCAGTTTGAAGCTGGTCCTTTCAAAATAAGACAGTTACTTAATGCTTTGTTAATAATTATTTATCAAAACTTATTTGCTAACCATTATGGATGTAACAATATACTGAATATCACAATAACAAAATGTCTCAATATTGTTCTGAATGGAGACAATATCTACTCTGTCATATATATTGCATGGTTAATTATTTTCTTTTATTATATATTATAAATGTACTGCTCTGATGGCTGCATAGTGTTTGTTTTGCAATTGTACATACATAACGCAAACATTCATTGCCTGAGACAATTGCATAAGACAGTTTTCTGCCACTTTAAAGAGACAGTTGACCCCAAAATAAAAACGCTCATGTTTTTTTCATGGCCTGTAATTCAGTTTACCCAGCTATAATTTTTTTGGCGTGGGTTGAGTTTTGGAGATATCAGCCGTAGAGACATCTGCCTTCTCTCCAATGTACTATATATGGGTACTGAATGGCACTCAGCTTGTGGTGCTCAAAATATACATTTGAAAAACTTAAAACCAGTGTCTCTTTCCAAAAATCATGACCAGTTAGTCAAGATAATCCACAGGCCTTGTTGTGAGCAGTTTAATGAAGGAACTACTTTCTTTCTGCAGTAGATTCCACCAGAACTACTGGATAAATAGCACTACAGGCCAGGGGGAACATATAGTATATAATTTTGATTTTGGGGTCAACTGTCTCCTTAATTATATTTTATTAAAGAAAGAAAGTAGAAGCACTTTAAGTTAAAAGGGAAAACTACTTTGTTCTCTGTTTTTTATGTACCATATCATTGATATACATATATATATATTTGGCGTTATCATACTTTTTTGGTACTGTTACATCCCTACCAACCATGCAGAAACACTTTGAATAACATTGTGGTGCACAGGCTGACCTGCAAACAGCCCATCCTATTACTCTGGGAGCTCCCCAGCTCAACAACAGTGAACTATTGGTGTGTGAGCAGCTCTACTGCAGCAGCTGGCAGATAAACACTCCGCTGGTGGGGACCCGCTGTACAGATATGTTGATGTGGCTAAAAAAAATCCTTACGCAACCCAAACCGATGCTCCTATCAGCTGTCAGCTGATCGGCCAGGGAAACTGTGGCTTCAACTATCATTGAAACAACAAGTAACTTTTAACTTACACAAGCAGCCTGTAAAGTCACTGAGCTGCTGCAGCACAACAATAAAGTCAAATAAGGTCAGGACAAGTATCCTGGTAATGAAAGACTTCTGCTGCCTGTGCTAGAAGAGACTCTCCAATTCAGTCGTCCACTGTGAGAAGTTTTACTGTAAGAATATGTTTTAATTGCTGCATCAGTCATAGAAAGCAGTGTACTATGAATGTGGGACACTGATCTCTGAAAGGGAAAGTTCACCCCAAGTTCCTCTGACTTGTAGTGCTGTTTATGCATCTAAACTGTTTTGGTAGGAGTTGCCGAGTTTGGTAGATATCAGCCATAGAGATGTCCGCCTTCTGCTCGTGGAGTTCAAAGTGCAAAAAAAATTTAAAAAACAACAGCAACACCAGCAGTGTCTCTTTCCGGAAATCATGACCTGGTTACTGAAGACAATCCGCACATGAGGAACTTTATTTCTATTAGAGCCTCGCCAATATATCAGTTGTCCAATATTATCGGCCCAATATTGGCCTATCACAGCTATATCAGTCTATATCAGTATCAGAAGATTTGTTATCCGATATGTGTCTATATGATTTATTTTTTACAGAACATAATGCAGATTGTTTTTATTTGTTATTTGATAGTTTTTCTTAATTCAGGTTTAATATATACATACATTTTGTCTTATCTGTGTTTTTTAATTTTCTATTTATTCATAACTATTAAAAATACCAGTGAAAGTTTAAAGTTTCAGTACCCTGATATCATTTGGGACAATAAAATGTATTATCAAACTGTAAAATATCCTGCCTCCATAACATATCTTTGTCACAAGTGTTGGTTAATACAGTTTTAATCTGTTAAATTAACGATTAATCATTGCCGTTTCTAATGAAGAACATCAGCTGATATAGCAACATCATTTTTTTAAACTCCCTAATATCTGTATGCACTAAAAGTTCAGAATTGTTCTGATCCTTCTTTCTATGATAGAAGGTCTTTACAGCTGTTATCTCCAAAAACTCAGCAGATCAATACAACCTAGATGGAAAAATAGGCCAGAGGAAAACTATGTATTTTTAATTTGGGGGTGAACTGTCCCTTTAAGAAGTTAACTTCCAGACTATTGGTCCTAATTAATAACTGCCTGATCAATATAATAGGTTATTTAACCACTGATAAGCACCCGTTTCATCACCATACCACCTCTGCCTATATATAAAACCTCTGGTATTAGTCTCCCTGCTATAATACCCTTGACCCACATTTGCCTGAATCATTGTTTGACGTTACACAATGAGGGAGCTGAGGGAGGCGGGTTACGTGCTTACGCAATGTTTGGTCCACTGGCCCAGCCTACATAACACTGTTATCCAACACATGGTGATAGATGGGACTGCGAGATGCCAGCGGACTGAGGCAGCCAGCCCCTGAAAGTGTGCCACTGTCAGACAGTGTATATAGCACACTTATGAAACTAAGTCATGTGTTATAACTCTCTTATTATGCCCTTATAGAGGCATGACAAGTCACTTGGCATGCTGTTATGCAGCAAAAACCTTGTTATACTTAAGAGCAGCAACAGAAAACATGAAGTTAAAGTAGCAAAATGCAGCTCCATCACACTGAAACTGAAACGGTAAAAGTTTCATATAAACTAACATTTTAGTGTCCTGCCTATCAACTTGGCTGGGTTATATTTCTTTCTATTAGTTCTGATAGATTCTGAAGAAGTTCCAGTGGATTCTACTGCAGAAAGAAAGTAGTTCCTGCATGAAAGTGCTCACAACAAGGTCTTGAGTGAGCTCCAAAATTCTGAAATTCACATCAATAAATCTAGATGGATAAACAGCACTACAAGCCAGGGGAAACATGCATATATAACTTATTTGTTTTGGGGGTCAACTGTCTCTTAAATCTGATTTTTATTAAAGAGGGAAAGCAGTTAAGTTAAAAGAAACAACTGGTTATATAAAAAGAAAAAAATGCTGTATCATGTTTTTTTTTTTTTTAAAGCCACTGTAAACTGACTTAAGTGTCATATGTCCTTACCTATCATTATGGCTTGGTTATATTTCTCCAGCGCTGCCTCCATCTTCCTCTCGGCGTACAGTCCGTTGCCCTCGCGCCGCAGCTGGCCGGCCTGGTGCGGGGTGGGGAACCACTTGGCCAGCAGGTTGCTGAGGACCACGTTGACCCTGTAGCTCTGCACGTCCGCCACCCTGGAGCTGTCCCTGCACTCCTTGCACATCACCGGACTCTCCCTCTCCTTCCTCTCCCGCTCCAGACACTTCTTGCAGAAGCAGTGTCCGCACGGCAGAGTCACCGGCTCGAACAGAAAGCTCAGACATATCCGACAGGAGAAGTCCTCGTACGTGCTCCCTGTGGCACCGCCACCGGGGCACCCAGCTGCCTCCTGTCCTCTCGCCGGGCTCCTCTCCTCGTCCTCCTGCCTCCTGATACTGCCCGACAGGTAGTCTACCAGGTTGTCCAGGTGAGCAGGTCTCAGCCTCTCTATCTCCGAGGCTTGTCGGTACACAGCGAATGCTTCGGCGAATTTGCCCCCGAAGGCGAGCGCGTCAGCCCGCTTCACCATCAGCTCCTGCCGGCTCCCAGGGTCTCCGAGCCCCGCCAGCTGGCACTCGTAGATATCCGCCGCCAGGTCGAAGTTTTTAGACTGGAAAGCCTCTGCTGCGAGCTGCAGCATGCTCTCACTCTCTGTCCCCATGGCCAGCAGGTTGCTTTGAGTCTGTCCCCTCACATACAGTAGGCTACGTGCTGCATATGTGGTCACTGCCATTCATGTTTACGTCTGTAGCTGCTGGAGAGCTCTGACCACACTGTGCGCTCATGCTCTAGTCCAGGAGGCACGGCTATTATTCTCAATGGAGCAGCGCAAGGGGAAAAAAAAACGGTTATGTAAAAGTTGTGTCATGTGACGCCGGCCAGCTGTTCTCATTGGACGAGTTTAGGAAAACTGTTACAAAACAATCTGCCATGTAACAGTGTCGGGGGCAGGGGGCAGGAGCCTGTCTGACCTGCATCTAGGTCTCTAGTAACCAGTACCGGGTCAAGGTGGAGGTCCAGGTTGGGGGGGTGCATCTTCAGGGGTCACTGATAGTAAAGCTGGACGTTTCCCCACAAAATTATGACTTTTACATTGATATCATCTCAAGAAGTTTATCCAAATGACTCATGTTTAAAGGAAGTTTACTCCAAAATCAAAAATACATATTTTTCCTCTTGCCTGTGGTGCTATTTATCCATACAGATTGTTTTGGTGTGAGTTGCCTCGGCCATAGAAATGGATGGCACTAGATGGCACTAGATGGCTCATGGTGCTCAATGTGCCAAAAAAAAAAAAAAACATTTGAAAAACTCAACCGCACTGTCTCTTTCCAGAAATCATGACCTGGTTACTCAAGATATTGTTGTGAGAGCAGTTTCATGGAACTATTTTCTTTCTAAGGAGCTACACCTTCCAAGGAGGAGGCGTGCGTCTTGTCATGGATGGGTGGTTTGTGCCCATAACAGCACAGGATGCAGTGTTGTGCAAGTTTACAATTAACAAGAGCTCACTCAAAGTTCATTTCACATTCCTCAAAATGAACTGGGTCACATGTATTTCTTTAATTTTTTTTTACATTTAATTTTAAAGGGACAGTGGTGCTGTTTTCTTTCTATTAGACAGAAAGTAGTTCTGGTAGATTACTGCAGAAAGAAAGTAGTTCCTAAATGAAACTGCTTCCAACAGTGTCTGTAAGTTATTCTGAGCAACCGGGGCGTGATTTTTGTGACAGACACTGGTGTTGAGTTTTGCAGATTTATATTTTAGGGGCTTTGAGCACCACAGGACCATTTAGTCCAACTCACACCAAAAAAGTCTAGATGGATGTGAACAGCACTGCTGGCCAGGGGAATTTATATTTTTGATACGGGGGGGGTCTCGTTAAATCCAGGGATGCTAGAGTCTATATAATGACAGCATACTAAACAGGGTGCAAAAATGTCTGTAAAAGACACTCCAATCTGCAGTGTAGTCCAGGTCATACACTCCTGCTGCATGATCAAAGAATTTTTAAATATCTTTTATATCACGTCAACACTTCTTTCCGTGTTCATTTTGCATGCTCGCTCTCTCTGTCTCTCTCTGCTGCGAATCTGCATCACACTTCTTTTATCAGTTGACAACGTGAGCGTTATTTACTCTCTCAGGAGTGTACAACGTTCATGTTCACGTTCGTGTGCTGCAAAGTGATCTGTTCAGTTCACCAAAAACATCATCACGATCAAAGAACAACACACTTTTAGCACGTTCATGCACAACACTGGCGGGTGTAGCCTCAACATTAATGGCGAGCTGTAGCCTCTCGTCCATGAGGAGATGCACACTTCCTTCTGCACAGTGATATGGTGAGCAGATGTAGTTCGATTGAAAAAAAAAGTACCCACATAAAACAGAGTCATGATTTCTGTAAAGAGACATTATTGTTCGTTGTTTTTTGCTGTCAAATGTTTTTTTGTTTTTGTTTTTTTTGGTGACAGACATCTCTAAAACTCAGCAACTAACACCAAAACTATCTAAATGGATAAATAGCACAGGTAAGAGGAAAGATATGTAACTTTAATTTTCGGGTGAACCGTCCCTTATGCCCATAGACTATAATTTTATTTATGGACCGAGTCACATGTGCAAAAAAATATGTGATCTATCAGTAATCTGTCTATCCCCAATAAAAATGCCACAAACACAATAAAGAATCTATCAGCACCATTAACATTAGTAAGTTGTGAAATGTTCAGACTGTTTTTATGTGTATTTTAAGGCTGTAAGAAAGGTGGATCGTGAGCATGTCTAACCCCAGTTGTGTACAGCTGCAGGACAAAAACAGCAAATAGAAGAAAAGTAGTGGTTGTCCCCATACTGTGATTTGCAAGTTCCAGAAACTGTATTGATATATTGAACCTTCTGACCTACACAGCAGATAGCACCATGAACAAGGATCAGCCTATATAAAATTTTCCAGCACCTTCTTCGGAAAATTAGGTCAAGGCAAACATTCAAGTGGTATGTTTTTAGTGCCACCGTCAGAATTCTTATGGGCGTGGACCTTTAGCGGCCTTCCCCTTTTGTTTCTGTTTGTATCATTATACAAGCAAATCAGCAAATATGTGACCTGCTCTGAAGTGCTAGAGCAACCTGTTATGTGACAAGTGAAGCAGTTATGTGACAGTCACAAAACTGCTTTACATAAGTTGTTTTTTTGGTGTGTTTTTTTTTTTTGCACCAGAAAATCAGGATGACCATTATGTCTTGTATGAATCAAGTAGAATTTTCATGCATCTATCTTTAGAAAGGCTCTACTGAATGCGATGGTACCCAGGCGGCATCTTGAGTATAATGTAAGCTTTGATGAGAGTTTACACGGGTTGTCACATGCAACACTTCTCGGATGCTATACCACTTAGTCTCACACTGACTGTAGCCACAGAGTTATTATGTACCTCGCTGTAAATACTGGGAAATAAGCCAGCATCTCACCACTCACTCACTCCAGCTTGTTATCTGAGGCAGGTTTGGGGTAGGGGGTTTGATAATGGTGATATGCAACAGTCACTCACCAGAAGTTTGATGTCTAGCTTGTCATAGTTACATAAAAGTGTTTGCATAAGAGAAAATAGAGGGGAAAAAAATCATGCTGGGTGAACACACTGAGAATTTTATCAAAGTGAGCCTCTATCATATCCTAATATGCATCTACAATTTTAGTATTACTACTAATAATACAAAATCACCAGTAATTAGTACTTTAAAAATGATTCCTGGATATAATATATTATATGTATGAATCTTATAAGTATATAAAGTTTATGAGGTCACTGCAAATACATGGTGCATGCAGCATTATTTAAGTTCGCAGTTAAAGAAAGACTATTGAAGGAGGAATAACACATCTTTGGTCTTGCAAATCAAAAGTTAAACTGATATACAATAAAACGCTCAGGTTTTCCTCTGCTACAGTCTTACTGGTACGACCAGTAGCTTAAGGCAGTGGTTCTCAAATTGGGGTTTGTGGCTCTCTGCCAGGGGGTCTGTGAAAAGTTTTCAGATTCATTCATTAAATAGTATGTAAAAGAATTTATTTTTCATAAAATGCTATATATTTTAACTAATAATATTTCAATTTTAAAATCTATATTAAATCTCTCTCTGTTGCGGTTGGGTTTTTTTGACATTTGAAAACTGGTCACCATTCACTTACATTGTTTGGGAGATTCTGCAACGCTGCTTTATGCTTAATGACTGAATTTTTGTTTGTGAAAGATCCCTTTAATCTATAGCAGTGCATCATATACTCTAAAATCATCACTATTTGAGAGTTTACAGTATGCTATTTTAAAGAAAACGTGTAGGTCGAGATATATATCGTACGTCATGTCATAGCCTCAAAATATTGATATTATTCTTATGCTATTATCACCCAGCCCTACTGACAGCCATATTGACATGATAGTGTAAACACAAGTGTTACCAAAGATACTAATTAAGGTCCCTGTAGTGTTGCAGAGCCTTTCCAGTGGCCTGAATTTAACGGAACTGTAATTAGTATAATCGGTAACACCTGTGTTTACGCTACTATTTAATGTCAAAATGGCTGCTGTGACACAGATCTATGGTGAGTATTGGGCACACTGACCAGGAGAAGTTACACAGACTCGTAAGGCCAGAAGTAGAAGTAGGTTAAGGTCAGAGTTTAATGACTCTAGTTAAAGGATTGGATAAAATAGTTCTGATACTAAACTACATGGTATAATTAGCATCACCCGAAGTGGTGTATCCTGCAGCCTCCAAATAAAACCTGTTTGCTAAAGAAGTTATCTCTGTGTGTGTGTGTGTGTGTGTGTGTGTGTGTGTGTCTGTGTGTGTCTGTGTGTGTGAGTGGGGATTATAGGCTAGTGAGTCAATCAGTGTCCATGTCAGTAGTAGCGGTGCTGGTAATATAGGTCGGCCGGTCTAGCCAGTGAACTCAATCCTGCACACAGACACACACCCTCTGAGTGACATATACGCTGCAGCAGCAGACAGACAGACTGACACACATGTCATAACAGACAGACTGACATATATGCAAATGAGGACAGTCGTGGAGTATTACACAAGCAAACAAACAAACAAACACACACGCACAATAGTCAGAGATTCTTGTGTCCACTCACACCTTGAAATTTTGTTATGCATGTTTCTAAATAGGCCACTGGTGCAGTCTAGCCGGTTCTTCTGGCACAGTCTGTCTGGACACTGTATACTGGACTGGAACCAGCAGTTATCCTCAAAATCACCTCATGGACGATTATACAAGGTCTTACTTGGCTGAAAGAAAGATGGATATTCATGCAATGAATAACGAGCATGCGCTTGTGCTAGTTTAGAGCACCAGAGGTGTCTCATTTCACAGTAAAAATCTCATATTTCAGGGCATTCCTTTAAGAGAGAATGCCTAAACACACAAGAATGAAAGGTATGTACGGTTACGTGACAAATCTTAAATCAGATTTGAACTTGTGAAAGTTTGAGAAAGAGTTTGAGCCTCTGTGTGTGCCAAATGACCATGAAAACAACCACTTCATGGAACAGATGAGATTTTTACGGTTGTCAAAATCAGATTTATGCTTAGTCAAGAAAGAGAGGATCAGGTCTGCTACTTATTAAAATAAAGAACTGATGTTTTGTGTGAAATATAGTCTTATTTGTATTGGAACCCCATTAGATGGTAATTATTGAGGGATGGAGGTTGACAGTAATTGCCTTATTAAAGAGATGAATGATGTTATTGTTAAAGATCAAAGTGTTCAGCTTTGGCATCAAAATTTTTAACATGATAATTTTCTCATAAAATTCAAAACAAAATCATTTACAGATGTAAAATGCTAATAAAATAGTTACTGAGTCTTTTCTTTCTTTTTGTGTGATTTTTATCCTTTTTCAATGCTTTGTTGCATCCCCCCCGCAGAAAAAAGGTAGTCAGTCAAAATTTCCCAGCTGCTCGTAAACGCATCAGGACGGCAAATACCAGTGTTTTGGTTTGGTGAAACATTCCAAGGAGGAAAAAAATACAGGAAATACGGGCAAAGGGCAGAGTTTCTGCAGATGCAGCCACCACCACACACTTTTAGTGAGTCATAGGTGACGGGAAAATGTTGCAGATTATACCTTTAAATGCTACTGCAATTTAAACATTCAAACATTGACACAGTGCTACATTTTTGTTAGAATTTTGTGCCTGATTTGAGCCTGTAAAAAAAAGCATCCAAACTCTATATCGTTTGGTAAAATAGACATTTTTCACAGCAGCCATTTTGACAGTAGGGTAAACACATAAAGGTCAAACACAGTCAGGGTGCTGCTCTCGTACGTGTTGTTTCTCTGGAAAGGCTGCCATACTAAATGGAATTGGACTTACATTAGTATCATTGTTAACACCTGTGTTTGCCCTTCTGCTTCTTATCAATATAACTCCTGTGAAAAAAGGTCTGTTGGTAAAACTGCTGGACCCACCCAAGCTGTAAAGCTAGAGACTGATGGGTAAAGTCATTATTTTTCTAATCAAGTGTCAGAAAAAATGCAGTTTTGGCCTGATGATGGTGCTAGATAAAAAGTCAGGTGATCGCCAAAGTTATTACAGTCCATTCTGAAGGGAACATTTGCCTATTACGTGCACCAAATTTCATGACAAGCCGTCCAATAGCTTTTCAAGATATTTCACCCTTAATAATTTCGCCATTCAGAAATTATGTAAGTAAGTGCAAAATGAACCCTTGCATGTGGCCCTTTAGCTTTTTTTTTTAACTTCATAAGTTGTTTTTTTGTTTCAGTTATTTGTCACTTCTGTTGAGACTATTACTGTAGATCTTATTTTGACCAGGGGTGGAAGTAACTAATTACAAATACTCAAATTACTGTAAAAAAGTAGTTTTTTTTTTTTAGGTACTTGTACTTTTATGAGTACAGTTTCAATTCTGTACTTTTACTTGTCCTTAAGTATGCATTACAAGATGTAATCTAATCTAATTTCAAAATCATAGTTGAGTACTGAGTACAATTTGAATTAATATCCAAACCTTTCATCTGCATTTTAGTAGCCAATCAGGTGATCTGATCACAAACGGGCCAATGAAAACAAAGACATACAAATGAAAAACAAAACAAAACACTGTGACAGCAAACATTTGGAGTGAGGATGTTAATGACTAATCATCAATCACTTAATTGTTATGAATTTAACCAATTAAAAATGTATCCATTGATATTTAATGAATAGACATGGCTATAATTGCACTTAATGCGACATTGTTTTGTCTGGTGGAGCCATTTGTTGAATTAAATTTAGACTTAAAATGAGAAAAAAATGACAAAAAACAGAAAAAAACATGTTTTGTATTTTATAAATTATTA
The DNA here is from genome assembly GCA_027495735.1 of Lutjanus campechanus. Taxonomy (NCBI): domain Eukaryota; kingdom Metazoa; phylum Chordata; class Actinopteri; order Lutjaniformes; family Lutjanidae; genus Lutjanus; species Lutjanus campechanus. The sequence continues at coordinate 20,081 of JAJHUR010101086.1, read as the reverse complement.
ATGATTAATCGATTGTTAGCATTTCAACTGTTGGTTACAGAAAAAACACAAAATTAACCCTAATTTGGAGAGGTGACAGTGACATCAACGGTTAAAAGTAACTGTGTAGTTTTTGCGATGAATACTTTGTAGTTTTACTTAAGTATATTTCTAACAGCAGTACTTTTACTGGTAATTGAGTAATATTTTAGCAATGTAACAGTATTTGTACTTGAGTACAGATTTTGCAGTACTCTCTCCATCACTGATTTAACAGACGCATTTCCACAGTGTTTGTTATACCTTTAAAAAAATGACATGAATCATTTCCTCTACGTCAAAATGTTAAAAAAATCAAAACTAATCATCTGTTCTCACCACATACAGGAATGGACAGATTTTATTAGAGAAATGTGGTTCAACAGATAAAAATCCTTGATGTTATTATGGAAAACAACAAAACAACAGAAAAAAATCATCACGTTACGAATAAATCTTTCGTGCTGCCGCTGGTTTGAATTACATGTAGTACAAACGTGAGTAGAAAAAAATGACCTTGTACGTTCGTTGACTTGACTCATGTTTCAGAAGCAAGTGAACAAAACGTTCAGTCTCAAACTCAGCAGATGACTTCATGCCAGTTAAAGTGGCTTCTTATTAAGAGAGAATCTGAGAGCTCACTTGACTGCACTTGTGTTTTGGCACGATGGAGCTCTGCAGCTGTGTCAAATCTAACAACCACTGGCTTGAATAACGTTAATATGTACAGTTTACAACACAGCAAGAAGAAGCATGATACAGTCTGATTTGTTTTTGAATAAAGGCTGTGAGTCCTTGTGTTTTACTCCAGTGCAGGCAGCTGGCTAACTATTCTTCTCATTTTGCTCTCTGTCAACAGTCAAGTATGTTGGATGCCAACACACTCAAACCATGACATCAGGACAGGCAGATTATCATCTTTCAAAATATCACGTTTGAAACTATTTAGTGGCATTCGGTGAAATTTGCAAAATTCCACAGAATCTGCAGAACTAAGAAAAGAAGACAGTTTCATGATATAACAGCCCTGTGTGGTTTATCAATCTTGGATTTGAAGAATGCTCCTCTTCTCCAGGTCGTTCATCTCTTTAAGGATCAGAGCCACGTTGTAGCGGAGCTCCTGGAACTTGGACACAGGCACCTGAACAAGAAAACAGCACAAACAAGGTGACCAGTATGAAAACACCTGCACAGCCAAGGTGGGCAACACATCTTGATTGTCGATCAATCAGTTGATTATTTCCTTAATTACTTGATTAGCTGTTTGGTCTGTGAAATGTCACAATAAACATTGTGATCCTAAAATGTCTTGTTTTGTCCACAACCCAAAGATATTCAGTTTATTGTCTTTAAAGGAGTAAAGCAACCAGAAAATATCCACATTTAAGAAGCTGAAACCAGATAATTTTGAAAAAAAGATTATCAAAATAGTTTACAGTTGATTTAATAATCAAGTCATAATGGATTATTGTTGCAGCTCTATACAGCATTATATTACCATGGTGATATAAAGCAATAAGATGGTGGCTGTTATTTATATGTGTCAAACTAATGTTTAAGGTGCAAACAAAATTTTGAATTTTGAATGCTGAACACGGTCAGCACTGTCTGAAACGTCGCAGTTTCACTGAATTTAGTGCTCTCAGTGCGCAGAAATGTCCAACTTTCTTTTCCATGATTTCATTTCCCTAGTCACCTCTCTTCTGGGCGTGCAGTGCACAGATGTTTAAAAATAGTCAGTGATTTAGTTTTCCAGATTGGAACAAAAAATGAAATGCAATAGGATCTTTCCAAAATGTTCTTTAATTTCTATACAGGAACAAAATTGCAATTTTTCTCATTATTATTGTTCACAACAGCTCAAACCTCTGTTATAAATGTAAAACAAATGCAGGTACATTTTTCCATTTTGTTTGGTCATTTAATTGTGTCCAGAAATTTTAGAAAGAGGTACATTCAGTGATCCAGGAGGTTACTGGGTAATGATTCACACTGTCTTCTTTGTTTTATTTGTTAAACCATATTTCAGGCAATCTTTCAGATACGAACACAAACTCCCTGTTAATAATTCTTTTATTTCTGACTATGAAGTGCATCTTGCTGTGATGATCCTCACTGCAGCTCCTCACAGTCGACATGTGGATATCACAGATATCTGCCCCTCTCCCTCTGGAGACACTGATTGATGAACTCATAATCATACATCAAACATCATAAATCTGACAAATTCTGGAGACTCTGGAAAAAACCCTGCATTCTTTCCTTCAGAAACTCTGACTCGCTTGTTCCTGGACAGGTAAAGGTTGTTTACTTCATCTGTTTGTCCTTTAATTTATCTACTGTCATATTCTTATACAAATTCAGTCATTTACTCTCACATTCCTGCACAATTTATGTCTAAAAGCTAAATAAGAACTGTGGTTTCAAAATGTTTATTTTGATCAGTATTAAGAGAACTCATTAAATCATCAACTCTGATGACGTCTACATTTAATCAAAAATCACAACAGCTAAGAGTTTGATCTTTTAAAATATTTTTTTTCCAGCATAATCGAAGAGTAAAAATCAAAATCCCCTCAAACTATTGTTTTGTCCCAATTCTCAATAATGAGTGATCTATTTAAAATGTTATAGAAATTTTTAAAAAAGGCACTGAAGGAGTTCTTGAACATCTGAAGGGCCTTGAATTTCACACTGAATGACTCATACCCGAGTCTGACCTCTGACCTCCCTGCAGAGAGAAGGTGGGCTACTGCCAAAACAATATATTCTAAACTAATATAAATTCATGAGTTTTTATTTATAGCGCCTATAATTTCTGTGCTGAAGCCTCACGCTGACTGTGAGTCATCGTTCGTTTGTGACTGTACATAACAAGATGCATCCGCTAATTAAAGGAGAGACATGAACAAAGTGCAGCCATCTCTTCTCTTCTGTCTGTCTGTTTGTTTGTTTCTTGTGCGAGCAGCAGCAGATACTCTTCAGTCCTACTCCGGAAGAGCACATATCAGGTGGAGATAAGGTACTTCCATCAATAGAATCTGCACATCGGATGTTGTTGCTACTAATCTTGTAATTCTACTGTTATCTGATTACGTAACTGCAGCTCTAGGTACACTGACCGCCGTAGTGAAAGCCCCTACCACACCTCCTGCTCCTCTCCACATTAGCAGCCAACCTCGAAAGCAGCATCTATCCTGCAATTACAGGGCAGCTGTGGACTGTGGCGCCCCCTGCTGACTAAAGCATCTTACTACCTTGTTGAAGCTCTGACTCGTTTTGCTGTTGAGTTTCTCTCATTGTTTGCTCACTGTTTGTATTACGAGCTTTCTGAATCATTCATCATTAACTGCAATTGTTTCCTGTGTTTCCTGCTTGCTTATATGACAAGTTATAAATACATCACAATTCTACTGTGAAAAACGGGTAAGCTGTCTTTTTTTCGTGGATATATGAAGCATCAAAAATTGCTGAACCTCACATAAATGTTATTTTGTTACTGCCGTTCCAGAGGACGACAGACTCTGATTGTTTGTCTGTGAAATTCAGAGAGAGGTTCATTTTTTGCCCATGAGGACTTAAGAGATGCATTTTTTACTCAAATGTAATCTATTTATGTTGATTTCTTTTGGCTGGATCAGTATGAGAAACTTGAGCTGTGCTTGAGTTGTCAATTTTGTATTGAAAGGAAAATGTTTGAACACTGCAACTATATTTAGTGTCTTATAAACCCATGAGTTTGGGCACTTTGTGTGTATGACATGAAAATAAAACGAAATCAAATCATATACCTCGTAATTCTTTTAGAAAAAGACTAATTTACCAAAAGATAGAACAGTTCTGATTATCTGTTCTATCCTGCCAGCCATTACTTGTGGCTTTGTGATAAATGATTTGTCATACAAAATATGTAACAAGTAGAATCATGCAGATCATGATGGTACAGGTTCAGGGTTAGGCTGTCGTTAATAAAAGTTACTTCAGTTATTCCACTGTGATCCTATTATGCAACAACTGAAACAGACCTACATTAGCCCAGTGGCTAATGACCCACTTCTTTTTACTCAGAGGCTGAAGATAAACTTAGAACAGACTCTACAGTGCAGAACTGACACTGGTCATGAGGACAAAATGACCACCCATAGGATATCTCCAAGTTTCTGACAGACAAAAGCCAAAACAACTGTTTCTAGATTGTAACCCTCGATTTGTGAAACTCTTGCACATGAATACTTGATTCAGCTCAGGCCGACTAGAATGAAGAGCAAGAAAGAGTCCAAGTAGGCAGGAGCTTTGGGTGGATAAGGTGGGTCAAGCACAGGACTTTAATCCAGGAATCTAGGAATTGCTTTTTGTTTGTCAGTGTGCATTACAATAACAGGATAAAACACAGGGAGGACATTTCAACGAAGAATTCTAAATAAGGGGAATCATACATATATTTTTATAGCTGGAGGGGCTTATTAAAGTCCTTGTGACAACATTCGCTGGTAGTTAACTAATGAGAGACGGTGAAACAAGACGTTAGAAAACAAGTTTCAGCTGTTTTTTACTGCGTCATTGCACACAGAGCAATGCAACTTTACAAACCGTCTCTAAATCACCACAACCACAAAACCAACTCTGATGGAAGGGGAGAAGAGTGATAGAAACGGAGTGCAGGTGATGCACTGCAGCCCGGAAGAAAACGTTCGTTATTCTTAAACTATGAGAAGGAGGACACACGCTTTTAGTTTTTCTGACTGTGCAGAAATCTGATGTTTTCACATCACAGATGATAAAGAGATGCATTAAAATGTGAGTCTTGTTGGTAAGACATACTCACGTAGGCTGATATAGGACTTAATTGTGGTGCTAAACTGAAAAAACAAGGAAGTTAAATGTTCGTATTGAACTTCCGATTCTTCATCTGAGAAAATTCGGGTACATCCCTAGTTTAGTGAGGTTTAAACAATAAAACTACTTGGTGAGGTTTAGGAAAAGATCAAGGTTTGGGTTAAAGTAATAAGTCAACACTGACTTAGGGTTTCACACGAGTACAAACAGCAGCTTTCTGGCAGAAAAACCTGACGCTTAACTTCTTTCACATGCAAGCTGGGTCAAAATATGAGGAATGAATGCATACAAATCTAGTGCAGGTTTCACGGATCTAGGGTTACCAAAACCGAGACATTTATAATGCAATCTGAAATCTATCCAAGACTAATTCAACCCCAAACTGTTCCTGTCAACACCCAAAGCTGCTTCGGAGAAAATGCTGAAATGTTTCTATGATTTTAAATAACGATTTTTGACACATTGGTCTATGTATCATCCATATTGGGGTCAAAATGGAAGGATTAGACTGAGGAACATATATTGAGACTGAAAACAGGTTAATTTGAGGTGAATGTAAAACTGTCTGTAGTTGTTTAAGTACCTCAAACCGGTGAAAGCTCCCGTCAGACAGTTTCATCTGCATGAGAACAGAAGGCTGAAGGGCCCTGGCTAAAGAGCTGTGGAGACAGAGGAGACACAGAACAACATGCACCCCATTACAATGTGCTACAAATTACATTTCTTTAAGAAACATGTCCAACACTGTCACATTTTTTTCTTTGGATTTTCTTTTGATGGACTGGTGTCTGCTTTGTCTGATCAACCATGGTGACCATTACTGCTCAGTCCAGTGTACCACTTCTTCTTGTATTTTATTTTAAAAAAAAAAAAAAATGTTGAACTTTAGTGGTTATAGGTTGAGGTTGAAACATCTCCACATTACCTTGTAGAAATGGCGACATCTACTCTCCATCTGAAGTCTTCGACTGTGGGGACCTGAGGATCATTCTGGGAGGTCGCTGCCTCTAGAGCTGCACGCCTGCAAATACAAAGAGAGGTGTGACACAGCAAAGATAAAGTCTCCATGAGCGGCATCGTAACGCCGTCCACTGAAATTCATGGTCAGGTGAAACATTGTAAAATATTGACCTCAGTCCTGTGGTGATGAAAACCAACCCCAACATGGACTGAACAGGTTTAGGTTACAATAAGAAAAAGGCATATTTTACTCGTGGTAAATGGAGCTCTGTGCCTTCATGAGAAGAAACAAAAACAGAGAATAAACATATGAAAATCTATATTTAGAGGCTGTAGATTCAACATACCGATTGCCAAAAACCACACTGGAGAAATCTGTGATAAAGTCTTCAGGTATCCTAAATGACAAAACATAACAGAAACAACAAATTTAGCATCTGAGGTTGAAATTGTGTTGTGTATTGGATGTGAAAAAATTATGAGCCTACCTCAGTTCTCTGAGATCTTCTTTAAAGGCCTAAACAGAGATATAAATAAATATTTTAGTAGAGGAGATTAAAATTATTTACATCATAAAATGTATGTTTCCATTCTTATGAAGAGAAAGCAATTAGCATTTGTTGCCACAGATACACATGCAGGTGTGAGAGGAATCTAATCAGGCAAAGTAAGTAAAAACACCTGTGGTGGTGAACGATAAGGCATTTATAGAATTAATACACACCTTCTGTGTTGTAATAGCAATAAACGGACAAGTGAAACCAATAACATTAATGACCGGTGTGCCACAACAGTGAGGCGAGCAAGCAGAACAGACCTTTTTCGCAGCAGCCATTTTGACATGAAATAGTAAGCTAAACACAGGTGGTAATTACGGTGAGCAAACATGTGCAATAGCAGCACCATGACTCTGTCTGAATGACACAGAACATTAATTAGTATCACTGGTTGCACCTTTACTCTACTATTTCAGAATATCTGCTGTGGAAAAGGCTGGTCTGTAGCTCGCAGCCAAGTCATTCAGACAGCCTGATTTTAGGTTTCCTGCAACATGTTCCAACGTATCATTTCCAGTGTTTAACAGCAGCTTACCTCCTGTTTAAGTGATGACGTTGGGATGCGGATGGCCTCAGACAGAACTCTGTACATCCCAGCTACGATGTAACTGAGCCTCTCCTGGGGGATTGTGCTGCCCTCTGCTATCGACTTCATCACTTCTCTGCAGTCCTTCCCCTCCAGGGCACTGACCACAGCTGCACACAGAACAATTCACAGACACATTCAACTCACTTATTTAATGCCTTCAACTTGCTTAGAATTTTAGTGGCTGGATCTTACCCAAGTAAACATTGGGAAGATCGCTAGTCTTCCAGTACATTTACTCAAGTACTGTACTTAAGAAAATATTTGAGATACTTTACTTTAGAATTTTACGTTCATGCTTCATACTTCCACCCCTCTACATTGAAGAAGGAACTATAGTACTTTTCTTTTGACTCCACTACATTTATTTTGACGGCTTATAAAATATTAGTCTATATTTTGTTATAATTAAACTATCCAACAGTTCATGTACAGCTGAAATGAAACAGCTGAAATAATTAGTGGTTAAAACATTTCATGGTTCCAAGTTTGGAAAATGGGAAAATGTGACATTTCAAACTATTTGCAGGATTTTTAAGAACAAAACAAACAATTGATTAATGCAGAAAATAACCACAAAAGAGTTCAAGATGAGCTTCACCTCAATCAAGTCAAATTCTGCTTTTATATTACTGTATGAGTAATAACCTATGTATGTATAAGTACAGTATATAGTAGTAACGGTCACAAGGGTCATTTTTCTGCATTACTTTTACTTGTAGTGCTTTTCTTGGTAATATTCAAATACAGAAACATCATCTCGCAGACCTACCCTTCAGTATCTTTCTGAAGAGTTCTTGATCCACATCCTTAAGGTTTTTAGACATTGACTCGATTTCTGGTGGTATCCTTCCTCCCAAAAAGCTGGAGTCCTTTGCATGGGTCGAAGACATGGCTCACCATGCACTTATATACTGTATTTGCGGATAACAGGTAGCAAAATGACGAATTTAAGCAGAGACGTTTGTTTTTAATGCTAGTTTGCTGTTTATGGGAGAGCTTCCGCCTTCATGTCACATGACCCTCACCTCGCTCCCGGTAGTCTCGCGATGAGAGCTCAGATCATCGGCAGAAGAGAAAGGATTTGCAAATGGAGGTGGCAGAAAAAAGCATTCTTTGAACGACAAAAGGTTGGTGTTTTAATGTAGATAGCTTCTTAATTAAAACTTTTCCATGTTTATAAACCTGTCAGAAATGTTTCTGTGGAAAAAAGAATGAGTTAGGTGTCGTTTTGTGTCTTTTTAAACGCTACGTGGACATTTGGAGCATTAGCAACCAGCTAACGACGTTAGCTCGTGTTGTGTTCCAGTCACAGGCTGGTCGCCTGTACCAAACACGATAACGATTATATAACGTCTATAAGTACTTAAACTAACGTAGCTAACGTAATTCATGATGGATTCTCACGTCGCCTTGCCTTCATGCATACAACGGTTTGTTTACATTAAAGTATTTCAGTCTGTTGTCAAGAAAAACAACAATTGACTGACGGGAGTTGGGTGCTTAACGTTAATGACATCTAGTGTCAACAATTAACACGAGCAGTTTCTTTAACATTATTACTAAGTATAAGAAGAACATTTGGATATCATAGAATGTAACCAAGTAGATTTACTCATATACTGTCAATTAAAAAATATGTTCTTGTACTTTACTTGAGTATTTACATGGTATTCTACATGCTACTTTACACTTCAAGCTTACTTCACTACACTGCAGAAGCAACTGTACTTTTCACTACACTGTATTTGTCTGACAACTTTAGTTACTAGTTACTTTTAAGATTACAAATTTTCATGCCCTTTCTTTCTAGTGAAAACCACGTATCTCCAGATGTGTCCAGATGTTCTTTGTTTGTTTTGTTTTGTTTGAGATAAACTGATAGATGTGTGTTGAGAAAATTCTACTTGTAAACTAAATTAACCCTAGATAAAATACTCTTGGTTTAGCTGGAAAATATATTATCACAAAATCACTGCTGTTTTTCTGAGCTCATGAAAAAGACTTCTCACAGGACAAGATGATCTTATAGAATATGATGCATTGCTGCAGATTAAACTGGACAACCTTATATAAATCAGTGCAACCCTAAACAACTGCAGCAGTAAAATGCAACATATAAATTAATGTAGCAGGAAAACCTTATTGTGGGGACCGTTTTACTGAGGAATGAGTACCTTTACCTCTGATCCTGTAAATACATTTTGCTGTTAATATTTATGTACTAAATTTTGAAAGCAGAACTTGTAGTGGTTTATTTTCCCAGTGTGGTATTAGTACGTTTATTTAAACTAAGGATCCAAATACTTATTCCTGCAGTGTCAGTGGGTAGCTTAACTGGATTTGCCCACCACGTCACATGAAGCCAGATGTAGATCAGCTTGAGTCATGTTACTGTTTGCTAGTATTTGAATGAAGTAACGTTTTGGTTGGTGAGTGTGTGACTGTGTGCAACATTTTTGTGAATTTTTTTCCCATCTTCCTTTGATTTTAATCAGTGTCTTTGTCCAAGCAAGATTTGCTCATTGTAGACCAGTCATTAAAATTCAAATTGTGCTAAATAACTCTTAAATATCAAAAGTCATCTTAGTTTTTCTCATTTGCTAAAGGCTTATCTGTAAATTTATCATAACAAAACATTAAAGTAGTATATTTGGATTTCTTAATGTGAAATTTACCTCAAATGATCTTACTTGATACTGATTGCAGGATCACATAGCATAAATTAATCTACATATTTCCCTATTGCTAAATCTCTGCATGTATATACTGCACTGTGCATCTTATCCATAACACACTGGTGTGAACAGTGAAAAAAAACAATAAATTATTAGGGTTGCAACAAATGATTATTTTAATTGTTGATTGATCTGTAGATTATTTCTGCAATTAATCACTTAGTTGTTTGGTCTATAAAATTTCAAAAAAAAAAATTCAGTTAGTGTTTCCTAAAGACCAAGATTATGTCCCCAAATTTCTTGTTTTGTCCACAACCCAAAGTTATTCAGTTTACTGTCATAGAAATCAGGAAATATTCAACATTTAAGAAGCTGGAATAAGATAATTTTGAGGTTTTTTCCCCCTAAAAAAATTACTCAAGTCAATTATTAAAACTGTGGCCATTTAATTGAATGATTGTCAACTAACTGACTCATCTTTGCAGCTCTATAAATTGTAACCCTGCCTTCATTTAAAAAAAATGAAAAAATTCTGTATTTTGCCAGAATCTTTCTAACATTTCCTTTACAATTTTACTGTATTTTGGTTGTTTTATATTTAGCTGACCAACTAATATTCTTTGATGGTGCATTAGCCATTCAAAACACCAACAGTGTGTCTATTTTCTAGACATGGCATCAGTAATTATGTGTACAAACTTCAAATAAAATATATAAATTGTGTAGACACAGTCATGAACACCTGTACAACCCAGTGCAGTCCAAGGCAGTGCGCCTACTATTGATATTTACAACTTTAGTAGCCTAAAGCTTATATAAGTATTAAGTATAAGTATTTCAGATGTGCTAATTCAGTTTGGTTGCAATTATTGAGACTGTAGCTGTATTTAAAGGTACCCTGCTTTTATGTTTGTCTTACCTTTGCATCTGTTTTTGTGTCAGGTACATTTGGCCATGTCTGAATCTCTGTATGAGAAGTTTTTGGCCCCCGAGGAGCCTTTCCCTCTCCTCTCACAAAGAGCCAACCTCAGTGATGTGGGAACCCTGGATGTCAGTGACTTTGGCTGCCAACTCTCATCTTGTCACAGAACAGATCCTCTACACCGCTTCCACAGTAACAGGCAAGTAGAGTGGGTGTCTGTTCACACATCTCTGTCACCTGTCTGTGAGGTAAACTGACTCTCAGAATATATTTTCAAAGGCCATCTGTAAAGTAATTGTGTGAACATCTACCAGCCACTGACAGATAAGTCTTTGAAATCACCAGCCTCCCCAAAGGAAAGCATTATATTTTGTGTCTGAACTCTACCAGCCACTTCAGTATTTTGCCAGCATTTGGTTGATGGCTGGTGCTAATTTTTCACCCTGGTGTCACACCACCAGCTGTTGCAGAATGTGGCATTCACACCGCTACTGACAAATGTTAATGTGTCAAGTTGCTCATGTCTTGGTTTACTGTGCCAGTAGTCTTATTACAAGTGTTGCAAGTTACAAGTGATCAAATATCATGAATTTGATCATCATGAACTCCATCGTGTTTCTTACCACTGCAAAAAGGCAACAATGTGCGGAAAGTTAGATTACAGACTGAAAATGTGCATTATAATTATATTGTCACATGGCACTGAAAATTCCCAAACTGCCAGAGAATGTGACAAATCGGAGGTTGATTCTCTGAATTTTAAGGCTTAGAAAAACCCTAGGTCTAACCATTGTTCTCAGTGACTCCTGCATCTATATTTTTATACATCCTTTGTTAAGATGAACTGTTGACATTTGTGAAGTCATGAACACATGAATTGTACATCCTTATCTTTTGCACGCAACACCTGTTCTCAGGGGGATGATCTGAATGGTTTCCAGAAATGACTCACAGAATATACTTTGATGCTGACTTATTGTTCTCCATAGGTGGAACCTCACTTCCTGTGGGACCAGCGTCGCCAGCTCAGAGTGCAGCGAGGAACTCTTCTCCTCGGTGTCTGTCGGTGATCAGGATGATTGTTACTCCCTGCTGGATGACCAGGAACTAACATCTCTGGACCTGTTTCCAGAGGGCAGTGTATGCAGCGATGTCTCCTCCTCCATCAGCACCTACTGGGACTGGTCCGACAGCGAGTTTGAGTGGCAGGTTGGTTGTTGGCTGGAAGGTTATCAAACTTTAGGTGCCTTCAGGAAGACATGATAACTTAGTTGCATTATCTGCTTACATCAGACACAGAGGATGTGGATTTCAACGCAACCTGACATCCTTTTCTCCATCTCACTGTTTGTCTGTCTTCCCGCTGTCCTCCCAGCTGCCAGGAAGTGACATTGCCAGCGGCAGCGATGTCCTCTCTGACATCATCCCGAGTGTGCCAAGTTCACCCTGTCTGTTTTCCAAGAGGAAGCCGAAGCCCCACCCTCACCGCAACCTGGATGAGTTACCATGGAGTGCCATGACCAACGATGAACAAGTAAACAAAACAACATACCTGTCTGTTTCACAGAGTTTGAAATTAGCAATCTCCATGTGCTGTCGGGATTAACAGCAGTGACTGTGACAAGGTTGCTGACCCACTTACTAGTTTGTTGTTTGTTTTCGTTAGTTGGTTCAGTGGCTAATCAGCATTAGATTGTGGAATGGCTTGCATTTAAAAAAAAAAAGTATCTTTATATTTGTTTCATTTTGTTGGAGCTGAGTTGCCGCTACCAAGATTGTGATTTTGCATGTTATTGCACATTTTCTAGAATCTAAACAAAAAAGGCTTAGTGGAAAAACATTAGATTTTATGGACAGGTAGAAAACAAAACAAAGTCACATCATTGCAGGTTCAAAAACTTGGGTCAGCAAACATAATGACATTATTCAAAAGCAGTGTCTTATTAGGGAAGTCATTTTTCCTTTTTATACACTTACACATGAATGTTCGGGGATGGAATCAGTTTTAAGCTGTATTTTAGGTCAGGATCAGGGTTTATATTAGTTGGCATATGCTGATTTTGTCAGAATCATGTGTAGTTGTCCGGCAGATGAAAATTAGTCAATTACTTGACTTGCAAGAATGACATTAATTGGCACATCTGGCTGAGTGTCACTATCTACAGTATGGAACAGAATGTTTGGCCATTCAAATCTGACATGTTAAATTAGCATTTATAGCCTTGTTATGTTATGTTATGTTATGTTATGTTATGTTATGTTATCAGAATTAGCACCAGCAATCAGCCAACTGCTGGTAAAATATGCAAGTGGCTGGTATGAAAATCTGTTGAGGCTGGTTAAATTCAACATTCACTAGCCATTCGGCTGGTGGACAAAAGTTCAACATCTTGTTTCCAGTCCATTGCTTGTTTGCTTCAAGCATCCTATTAGACTCAGTTACACCCCTCTTATTAGGGCTGCACGATATGGGAAAAAAGGCATATTGTGATGATTTTGACTGAATTTACAATGAAGATATGCGACACAGTCAGCGGGGCTGATCATTTTTATTTTACTTCATTTATTTCATTTTTACTGGAAAAAATTGTGATAACGGAGATCAAGATTTTTAGGCTAGAGCATCTCTGCAACACAAGAGTACCTCAATATAATGCTGTTTTCTCACACATTTTTCCTCTTTCAAAAAATTGCTATTTGGGTCTGGTTCTGCGATTTGGATATTACTCTTGGCCATATTGTGATTTTGTTAATATGGTTTTTAACTGTGCATCCCTGTGTCTCATCCATCTTTAGTCTTCAACAGCGATGCCTTGGACAACAGATACAAAACCCAAAACAATATGTCTGTGTTTTCACCTCCAGGTGGAGTACATTGAGTACCTGAGTCGGAAGGTCAGCACAGAGATGGGCCTGAGGGAACAGCTGGACATCATCAAGATCATCGACCCCTGTGCTCAAATCTCCCCCACCGACAGCGAATTCATCATAGAGCTCAACTGTCTCACAGACGAGAAACTCAAACAGGTGAGTAGTAAGTCTGAAACACACTGTAACAACACAAGTCTACTGAGTCAGTTAACAAAGCTGATTTTATTTTACACAGAACCTCACACTTACACCAAAGGATGAGCAGCCTGTCACCAAGTTGATACAGAGAACATGAAAGTTTGATTAGATGTTTAGTTTTGATTCAGCTGTTGGTTATTTTTGTTTATTGAAGAGAATCACTCCTTGCTAATACATCAGTAAATACAGGTAAAGAAAAAATGGTAATCCAGAGTTATATGCAGCATTTGAAAAGTAAACTTTTTTTTTTTGGACCTGTGTGATGTCATCAGGTACGTAACTACATCAGAGAGCACAGTCCGAGGCAGCGGGCCAGCAGCACCAGAGAGGGCTGGAAGAGGAGCAGCCACAGCAGTGCCAGCACCGGCGGGGTCAGTGGAGCCAGCAGCAGCAACGCCAGCATGGTCAGCTCCGCTAGCTCCTCCACCGGCTCCACAGCCTCCAACTCCGTAGCAGGTAAGATGCTACCTGACTTGTTAACAGTTAAGTAGTAGTAATATATGGGGCAATGCCAGCTCAGATGTCATGATTGAACAGTGACAGAAGCACTTTTGTTGTTTAAATAATAAGAAATTATAACATTAAGTTCAATTTTCAGCTCAGTTTAAATTATTTTTGTTTTTTTAATCCGGTTGTATTGCTGTTAATATTTCGTTGTGTTCCAGGTGGTACAGCATCAGCCTGTAGTGGAAGCAGTGTTGCCAACATCAGCAGAGCTCACAGTGATGGCAACCTCTCCAGTGCTGCAGAACGTATACGAGACTCTAAAGTAAGAAATATGAACATTTTCTTGTCTAAATGGAGACAATTTCCATTTGTCTGGTGTAATTTTTGTGCTAGACAAATTCCACGATCATCTTAATCACTGGGAACACAGAGGAAATAACCCAAACAGGTACAGGAGTGTTTTGAAGCCTCATTTTTAAACTTTTGAACTTTGAAGCCAACTATTTCTGATCCAGGCTGCCACAAACATGTTATGTTTACTGTAACTAATCCATTGTAGTTCATTACGTTACGTTCATTATGTTACTAAAAGCTTTTTTTAAGTGACTTAAATACCTGTGCACTTTGACTGCCATTTCTTTTGCCTCAGTATTTCATAAAGCATTTGAGATTGGCTGATCACCTTGATCCTCATCTAGTTTTAATCCAGGGTGTCATGAATTAGGGATGTTTCTAGCAACTAACTTCCCTGTTGATTAAAAGCAAATTTTAACTTAGACTAGTTGACTAGTCTAACAGTAAGAAAACACTCGGAAAGCAGCTAAAATTGAGTGCAATTCATTGATTATTTATTGATAATGTTAAACACAGTGTGATAAAACACTGTATATAAAGAGTCATTTGAAGTCGGTAATCACATTCCACGATCTCCAAATCATATTACATCCCTAATCAGAATTTTAAGCCTTAAAATGATCGATCTTGACAGGCCCTAAAAGGTGATTAGATTAATGAAGTTAATGTTACTTTTTTAAAGCTGCATTGTAATTGTCTTAAAAGGGTCTTCAAAAGCCTTATTGAACCGTTGAAACCTGCAGAAATCAATTCTCTAACCTCTCTCTCTCTGTTACCAAACTGTCTTTCAGAAACGTTCGAAGCAGCGTAAGCTTCAGCAGAAAGCCCTACGGAAGCGACAGTTGAAAGAGCAGCGACAGGCTCGCAAGGAGCGCCTGAGTGGCCTGTTTCTGAACGAGGAGGTGCTGTCGCTGCGAGTGACGGAGGAGGACGACCACGGCGATGACTTGGACATACTGATGTGACAGCAGTGAATCAATCAGTGCTCCCTCTATGCCTGCTCTCTCACCGCTCGGCCACTACCATAGAGCTTATAGACCACGCTAATCCAGATCACTGCATGCATTAGCTTTGCGTAGGCTAATATGCTAATAATGCATTTTTTTAAGAGTAATGTCTGATAGGCAGTAAAGCTTGCTGCAGCTTAAAACATAGCTTGTCACATTGCTTGCTAATACTAGTGTCGTACCGCTAGTGCTAAAACTGACAGCCGCTGAAAACACTACTAAACTAGCTACAGCAATAATACTGCTAATGCTTTGATTAGATACAGACCTCAGCTTGTTGCCAGTGCTAATGAACCTAGAGGCTCACAGATACACATAAATATACACTACAAATCAGTTATTTCAGCTTAATACAGTTAACAAGAGGATTGCTTATAGATGCTGTAACAGCGTTCTGTATATCCACTGCTACTAACACAGCCACCGCCGGCAGAAGGACAGATCAGGTGAGAGAAGCCGAGTTTGGCCACGTTATGCAGATGCTGCTCTGTGAAAAACCAGGTGATGGCAGTTTATTTCTTCATGATATACAGAAGCAACTATATACAAGTTAGCAGTATTTTTAGTTAATTTGGTTCTAGATTTCAGTCGTCTGTCTACACATGCATCCATGTTCCACAGGGCTGTATCTGCACTGGCCAAACTCGGTTTATCTACAGTTTAAATTTAAAAGTAACATTACAGCACCAGTACACTGTATACCTACGGGCCTGCTGTCAAAGTGGCTTGAGTGACCACAGATTTATCGTAACAGAGTGTCTATTTGCACCCAGGTGATAACAGGCACACAGCAGCCTATGGTTGCTATTCACACCGACCCCCTTAGTTAAGCTCTTAGAGCAAAAAGGTCTATGTGAGTTAGAGGTTGCAGTGGATGAATGGGTTTAGCACGGGACTCTCCCGTCAGGGAACGGGGTTGGAGTCCCGTCCCAAGTGGAAAGTTAGCATTAACATATTTTTAAGCTTTAGTTGACTCATTAAGTTGGTTTTTGGTTAGAAAATATCAGGGTTTGTCATGCAGGTGTAAATGGCCACATTGGTGATTTTCACCATGGATGCAAATAGCATTGTTGGCTGCAGTCACCTGGGTGATGGTCTCTACCATGCTAGGCTGTATACACCCAGTGTAAATAGCCACATTGGCTGTTCTTCCTCGTTTGCAAGATCCACTTTGGCTATTCAACCCTGGGTGCAAATAGCATCTGTCTTATTGTAAATATGAGTGCCGTCATAGGGACACATCTGGGGAAAACAAAACAAGATCTCGAGATTTAAACCTCACATTGATAAGCAGTTTCTCTAAATGGTGAATTATTGAAGCCGGACACAGACCCAGTCGAGATTAATTTCAGGGGAAAATAATTGACACTCGTAAAAAATCACCCTCCAGAACTCACAAGTACATCTGTTATTCAAATGTTCCTGATGTGAAAGGGAGTGGGCTGGTCTGTCTTTCTATCTGCTGAGTGTCGTGGCCCCATTTCACTCTCAAGGCTTAGAGGGAGCACTGAAACCGTGCATGTTTAAATCTTCACCCACACTGAGTCCCTGTGTGGTACAGTAACTAACAACTTGCATCATTATTTGCATACACCTGTTTAAAAATAGCTTCTGTGTTGTAAATAAATGATAAATAACAGCATATTTACTGCTTGCTTTAAGGTTTTCCTTGGTGATAAAGGTTTGATATAAAGTTTTTTTTCCTCAATGTATATATATTATGATAAGGTAGTGAACTAATTGGTTATTATAGCTCAAAATGCTGTCAGTTACCACTGGTTCTTTGCTTTATTTTGAGTCTTATTTTGAAGCATTTAGCTGTTTTGTCACAAGTACTTGAGTTTAGTCTTTGTCCTCTTTGTTTCCTTACCAGCACTCCTACTGTGTATTTTGCCTGAAACAGACCTAAATAATCACAGATTCTCCATCATTTGCTTCTGTTTGCAGTTTAGAATAATTTGACCATCATGATAAGTTTCAAAGATTTAAGATGGAAGTTTTTACAGATCACATTGTGTCTGTCTGTGTACTGTATGGCTGTTTTGGCTTTGGCGCTGAACTTGAGCTGGTTTCTTAAGAATGTGCATCTAACATCGAGTCATAAACTCTGCTTTCAGATGTTCATTTTGCTCAGTTAAAGTATTTATGATCGACAACAAAGTGTTGGTGAAGCATTAACACTTCAAAAACAGCTTTGTGTGGAGTTGTAGCTACGATGTCATATTCATGTTTGCTAGAAGTAGCAACCTGAGATGTCCTTTCTTTTGTGTTTTTGTTTTTTTCTTTGTCTACCTTGTATGAGAAACACTTCCCCACAGCTTCTCAGCTGTAACGTGGTGAACCACTGCAGTTATTGGCTTAAAAGCCTGCTGTCATTTCTAATACTCTAATAATGTGTACTGAGCTTTGGCTCTTGTCTCTGTCTCATGTATAAAGTTATTGATTACAGCAATTATGTTAAATGCAGCTTTATGTATTCTGTAGTTATGAATTAGTAAAACTCTATTTTGAAAAATAAGATAATTTTGAAAAAAAAATTTAAAAATGAGCCAGTGTGATGCAACAAAGTTATTTGTGTATATACCGTGTAATTACCGAAAAATGAATGATATTGAACTGATTAAATACGGTTAAAAGTTTTAGTGTCAACATTTTGTTGGGAAAACTCCCTCAGTGGCATTGTTAGAATTATTTATCACCTGTTGAGGTAAAAAGTTACAATAACAGCAGTGTTTTCACATGTGTTATTTCTTAACAAACCACTATGGAGCAGTGTTGTCTGCAGTTGTCCCGGGTGTTCTCACTGGTGGAAGAGTAGGAAGTGCCAGAGGTGCCAAGTTGGATCTTCAGGCAGGATTGTGTGCCAGCTCTAATTCTCTGTAAACTTTACAAATAAACTTACATTGTTGCATCCTATTGTTCTTGTCTATGATCTCATTTGAGTGTGTTAATTTGTCATTTTTACAAGATAAAACTCAAGTGTGTGGGGGTCTGGGGCCCCGGGTCCTTCCTTGTTTTTGTTTTTTCTTGTACATGTAACTAAGTCAAAAGTCATTTGTGTTAAAGTCCGAATTGAGTTGCAAGTCTTTATTGATTTAGTCGAGTTTAAAAATGTCTGTAACTCGAGTCCTCACCTCTGCAGTTTACAAACTCAGCTGTCCCTTGATTGATAATTTGCACCTGTGTTAGATATAGACACCACTTTTTCTCAAGAGAGTGAGGAAAAATTCCCAGCATCTCTATAAAGGGAGACTTTGGAAGGAATCCTGGGAAGGACCAGGGATGAGGGGACCCCCTTCCAGGCCTGTGCTGAGGTGCCGAGCCATCCTTTGTATTTAACCTTAGTATCCATCCACCCATTTATCTAAACTATGCACAAAAAGTAAGGAAATTTGTGTGTGGTAGATTATTTCTTTGTATATTTGTAAGAGATAATACAGTAGAGTGTCAGTTCCCTGCATCACCCCGTCAGGGTTTATTAAACAATAATGACCTGCTTACTGTACATTATCTCAGTTATTACATGACTGCTGACTCCGAAAATATTACTAATTAATTGGCAGGGATGGCATCTCCCTTCAAATTGAAATTCAATAGGAATAGTTGAAAAGTTTTAAGAACTAGATTTGAGAGAAGCAGACCGAGTGCTGGGGGACCCTGCAACACTCTGAATGAATGAATCAGATGAAAAGGTTAAGATGGGGTTTGTTTGTTTATTGTAGATTATTTTTTGGCTTTAGCTGAAGGGTTGCTGGGCACTAAAACTTGCTGGTGCCTCTGCCAGACCATTCTGACGCAGTGTTTTTTGTTTTGTTTTGTTTGTTTTTTTTGACAGGTTTCCACAAATGCAGCATTAATATCAGAGATGGAGACTCTCAAGACAATAAATCATCCTCATGTTATGAACACCAAGAATTCCTTCAAAGGTAAGTCTTTAAAATCTGTGAGCAATTTAATAGTCTTCTCAATTTTTTTTTTTTTTTGCAAAATATGATGTTTCAGAACACTGTCTGCAAGTAATGACAATATGATGCTTAAGGTATTAAGGCAATTTTGAGATTTTTTTTGTTGCCAAAATGAGACCTGCAACACACATCATGAATCAATTTACAACATTAACACATTTATTTGCAGTTCTAATTTGAAATGATTTTTAAAAATTATTAATATGATAAGAGTGAATATTTAATTTGAAACACACAATTGGCTGAGACCAATTTGCCATGGGAGTCTGTACCAGGAGCACCAGGCTCCAGACAACACAGCTCCCAGGTTCATAGAGACACAAACCTCTCCACCACAATAAGGAGAATTATCTTGTATAGCTTAATATGACAGATTCTCTTTTCCCTCTGTCATAAAGATCAGAACCAGAACACTTACTATGTGGTGATGGAGTACTGTGAGGGAGGGAGTCTCGCAGAAAAAATCAGACAGGGGCGTCAACAAGAGTTTGAGGTACTTGTACAAAAGATATTTTAAATTTTCACCTGTACAATACAACATAAATGTATTGCATTTTTTACACATTTGTTCTAAGCAATGAAAATAAGTGCTTATTTCATAAACGACTAAAACCATGTGCAACAATAGAGGTTTTATTTTGTGTTTCTAGGCTCTGAGCTGGATTGTTGAACTCTGTATGGC
>JAJHUR010101085.1:0-31705 GCA_027495735.1 Lutjanus campechanus | reverse complement strand
ACTCGTGTGGTATTCATGACATCATAAACTGGAAAGGTTTTAATTACAAGTTCATGAGTTCCATGTGAAGGCAGCATATTTCTTGGCCTGGAATCTCCGCTGTTTGCTTGGCAACCTCACTGTGACAATAAGACTCCAGGAAGTAGCCGTGTCCATTCAAGAAACAGTACCAGACATACGTGACTCCTCGCAAAAGTTTATATATTTGGGTTTTTGTATCGATTACACAAGCAAGATGATAAATCTGTCACCTTTGGACAGAACAAGGCCAGGTGTTTCAAGCCTTTCTGCTAAGCTAAAGCTAACCAGGTGCTAGCTGTAACTTAATATTTACTGTATAGACATGAGAGTGGTATTGATCTTGTCATTGAACTCTTGGCAGGAAAGCAAGTAAGTCTATTTCAGAATGAATTATTCTTTTTTAAATTCAAATTATTATTGAATTTCAAAATACTCATTTGAATGTCAGTTAGTAATTTATTTTCTGTTTTAGCGCTCTTCACCCTGGACATTAAGATTTAAAATCATAATCAAATGTCACACACTTAACTGAATAGGTTTAACTTTATTGTTAAACATTTATCACTAAATATCTATCTTGTTTATGAATTCTTCCGAAATACAAGTAACTCCAAGTCTTACACAAGCTCCAACAGTAATTTTATCCTTCTGCCTTTATCTGAGGAGAAACCTGACCATGTTTTAACACATCTTTTAAGACTGATGGATCCGTACAGAATCCAGTTATTTCTAGTTGTTCATGAGCGTCTTAATGATTGAACCAATCTTCCCAGCAGAGGCTCTCCTGGGCCCGCACGCTGGATATTCCCCCCGGGATCACGGCGGTGTGTGCCATCAGCCTTATACTGCTCCATTGGCTGAGTAACTGCATTTGTTTGAGCTGAGCTTTCTTCCCGTTTACTCACAGCCTCTGCCGAGTTGCCAGCCAGATCTCCATAATCCGCAAACAATTATCATATTTGCCTCAGCGGACGACTCAGGTTTTTGTTTACTGATTCAAAATTAACAATTTACACAGCTGGGTTTGTAGCGAACACCTTTCTCGGCTGGCAGCGCTCCATCTGGAGCCAGAACAGGAGGGCTGATGTTTGATAAAAAATGAAGTAGACATACGCAAATGAGTCTTTTACAGATTGAGAAAACATTGTGATTTTTTCATTTGAATAAGAATTTAATGGAAAGGACAATAAGCAAACCTGAGGACAGAAAAAAAAAGCCAAGAACTGTATTCAATAATTTAGCTTTCACTTTAGCTGCCAGTGGGAGAACAAAAATATACAAGTAACATTAAGACTTATGAGTATTTAGAGAGTGGGTGGTGTTAATTCTCATTAAAAAGGGAGCATAAATGTCTGAGAATAATCAAATTCATCTCAAAATGTTAAAATGACTCAGAAACACATAGAAGAAGATATGTTTTTAATGGTCGGAAAACTTTAGCAAGTGGGTTGAATGTAAGTTTATTTATATTCTCGAGCTGGCCTTTTCTGTGTCAGCTAGCGAGCAATAATGACTTCCTTGTGTAAACCATGTTAAATGAGGCATAGTCGCAAAGGCCATAAAACTGCCAAAGCACAGAGAGAAAGTGCAAGAAGATTTCTTGAGCTCAAACAACACAGATTTGAATTTCCAAGTAGGGCTGAATATCATTTGACATTTTATACCAGTGTCAATATTGAGTTTCAGTACAGATAACAAACAATACTGATTTTTCATTCTTTACTTTGAGTAACAATCACACACAGTTCTTAAAACTTTAGCACACCAGAAAGTCAAAACTCTTATTTCAAAGTCAACTTTTGGTTGCTGCTTCATAGTTAGATACCTTACGAGGAGAAATACAAAACAATAAATGAATAAATCTTATTTTAATTGAATAAAATATGCATAACTCATTGTCTAAATCAGGAAGTTAGGGCGCAGTACACAAAACGACAGAGAGGCTTTAGTAAATTATGAGGTCAAACCAGTCAGGTTAGTGTCATTGTTAGCATGACCACAACAACTTTAACCACATGTATATTACCGTAACCAAGGGAGGATGTTACATGCCACGGTGGGTGAGGATAATAAAAGAACCTGATCACTTCTCATCACTACAAAGTCTGTTGCAACTATGTTCTCTACCACCACACCTTGTTCTCCTTCTGCGCTGTGCCTGTTGTTTCAGAGAGACAGACACACATAATCTGTCCGTCTCCTAGTGCACGGTGCAAAGGGAGACAGAGAGACACTTGTCTGCTGCCAGAGGAGTGCTGACTAAGCTTGCAGCATGCGTGGGAGTAAATGACAGAATAATAGAGTTGTGTATATTTCTCACTTCTCCTGCATGGTCTGAATAACTCACTAGACTTGTTACTAGTTGCTTGATTCATATATTAAATATTTTGGCAGTAAAAAGACACCCCATGGCTTTAGGTAGGCAGTGGATCAAACCAATGTGAGGCACACTGAGATGGAGCACGCAATTTTTCAAAACTTGAAAACATCTTGTTTTGCATCACAATACTGAATCTCACTAGCTAACACTGACCAGACACTGACAGACAACAGTGGTTATATTTTAATTTTCTGACCAAAATGATTGCAAGGGACAATTCAGTAATCTCTGCACAGTGGGAGGGACATGACCTTACCCAGTTGTATGCCATTGATTGTAACAGTGACAACGCAGGTCTCTTAACCTTAAAAAAATATTCAGCTGATCCCAAACAGCATTTTTTCCCAAATCTTAACATTTACGTATTTAAACCCAAACCTAAACAAAACCAAAGAGCATCGTCATGAAGTTCACTCGTGATTTCTGTTCTGTTTCAGAAAATGAAGCAAGAACGTACGGAGAAACAACATCTTTTGTTTAATATGCAGGACTTCTCGCTTATTTCAACACTTCTCTTTTCAAATTTAACACAATGATAGAAATCACTGCATTGTCAGCCCCTGCAACCATACTGTTGGTCCAATATTAGCAGATTAGCTGACTTTACTTAACATTTTAACCACATTACACTCCTATTCAGAGTGAATTGCAAGCTTCAGAGTCCAGAGCCAAACTCAAGAATTCTTTGTCAGTTGATATAAACAATGTGACAATAAAACCTGCGACTGTATTGTGTTTTATGTATGGTATTGTATCTTATAAACAGAGGTTACTTTAACAGCAAATGGGTGCAAATTAGTGAATCGGAACAACGAGTCTTTCAGTCATACTTTTTACATACTTCCATGTGGGTTATTTAAATTCACTGGAGCTCGCAGTACTGTCACTGCCACCTATACAGGCCAAAACAAACTGTAAACGTATTTGCCAACGCTGTTTGGCCGACTGTGAAAGGGAACAGCAGGATTTGGACACGGGATGTATTGGGCAACAGGTATTATGCCAGCTCTCGCTGATTGTGCCAAGTCATAAATCTGGGCGGAACTGTTTGGCATGCAACTCCCCATATCAACCAGCAGATCTATTGCTTAGGCTGTGAGATTATGTAAAAACATGCACTCACTCTGGTTTACTGAGCTGCCAGTGGCTGAAGTGAGGAGGAAGAGGAGGAAGAGAGCGTGGAAAGGGAGGAGGGGGGACAGAAAGGCAGAGAAGGAAGGAAGAGACAGAAAATTAAGCATTAGAGAAAATGAGACCGCATGAAGAACACCGAGCAATTAGCAATTTTTAGCAGCACCGTCAATCTATTCCACTTTCTCGCGCATTTATCTTCGGAAAACACTCACTTTTTCCCAGAGGTGGCAAACATATACACACATTCTTTACTCAAGCAGAAGTACAGGTTCAGCTTCTTTACTCAAGTACAAATACAAGTACAACACACCCTGAAATGTACTCAAAGAATAACAGTAAAAAGAAGCCAAATGAAGGATGTTTCTATCAGCTGTTTCTGTACAAAGAAGCTCACCTTTTCTCCATGTTCAAAGTTGTTCTGCCTCTTTTGTTTTTTATTAAAAGTCTTTTATCTTGATTTGTTTTTTTTTTGTTTTTTACATCTTTTTTTGTCTTGTTACATCTTTTTCATCTTATGTAATTTTTTGTCTAGCTCCATCATTTTTCATTTTGCTTTTCTGTCTTGTTACATAAATTTTTTCTGTAAAATGTCTTTTTTTTAATCATGTTACGACTTTTTTCATTTTGTTACATATTTTCTTCTTGTTATGTCTTTTTCATCTTTTACATCATCCTTCTTCTTGTTACATTTTTTCATCTTGTGCGTCTTTTTTGTGTTGTACAGTATGTTTTTTCATCTAGTTACGTCTGCCGTGCATGATATACACAGATGAATACACAATGCAAAATTAAAACAATAAATAATTCTCCTCAAAGGCATTAAAACTAAAGTAACAAGCCCGTTTTGAAAATGTCAGGAGTAAAAAGTTAAAATAAAGACTCAAAGTACCAATACTTGAAGAGTCTACTCAAGTACAATAACAGAGTATTTGTACTTAGTTACTTCCCACATCTGCTTTTTACACATGAACACTCATGCTTCCCTTAAGTTGCCCATTATTGCACCAGCAAAGCCAAGCTCCAGTGAGTCACACTGAGATCTGCTTGGTAATTACACCAGAGAACTCATTCACCCTAAAACGTTCATGACTGGTCATTTTAAAGGACCACTAGCTTCTCCTCTTCTCATACATCTCCTCCATCCTTTAATCCTTGTTTTTTTCCAGGTCTTTGCTTGGTGATGAGTTCGTTATTGTGTTGATGTTCTCCACGCTTAACATCAGATGTGTATTTCAGAGTGAAATGTCTATATCATGGCGCTCAAAGGTCTTGTAAAATATTGAAATTTTCATTTTAGTTTTCTGGTGTCTGACAGCTGCATGTAAACCCCTGTTTTTCTTCATTGGTGGTGATATTTATAGACACGTTTACATCGACCTTTCAGAGAAATCGAGACGAGCAACGAAACAGGCTGCTTTTCACCCCCAGTTGTGTCTCTCAGTCCACCTTTGGATTATTTCAAGTTGTCAGTGAATCTGTGGACACATCCTTGGGAGATGGCTATTTTTTTACACTAGAAGATTATGAGGATTTAATGAAATGACAGGGGAGGAAGAAAACTGGAGGATGGACTCGAAGTTTTATTTCTTATTTTAACTTAAAAAATTATTTTTATAGCTTTTTGTCTCTCTCATCTGTGTAGAAAACATCTTTATATTCAATAACAAGGATTTTTAGTTTTTTGTAGGCTGATATTATTGTATGTCAATAAGTGCTGTGAACTGAGCTTATCTTAACATACAGGAGTTAATTCACGTTTTAGATGTGCTGGCAGTTGGATTTTGTTACCTTCGGACAGAGCCAGGCTAGCTGTTTCCCGTTTTTTCCAATCTCTGTACTAAGCTAAACTAACCAACTTCTGGCTGTAGCTTCATATTTAACAGACAGATGGAGTGATTATTGATCTTCTCATCTAAGTCTCAGCAAGACAGTGAATAAGCATATTTCCCAAAATGTCAAGCTATTCCTTCGAGTACTGTACTTAATCAGCTCTGGCATTGCTTAGGGCTGCCCCATGAAAGTCAAAGATTTGTTGTAGACACCTCAGTTGACTGACGTACTTCCAGCCAACCAGTTGTCTTTTTTTCCCCTGTGTCAGTCAGTGTGCATTAGAAAAAGAGGATAAAACAGATAGAGGCTTACAAAAATGCACAGGGATAACGTTTAAAAGAAAAATCCAAAATAAGGGGTATCATAAATAGGTTATTATATGAGCTGTCACACTTATTTAAAAATAAAATCACATGACAACTTGCGCTGCGTCATTGAACACAGAGCGATGCAACAGCACGGCAGGCCATAAACTTTACAAACCTCTAAGTCTCTAAATCACCACAAAACACAAAACTAACTGTCATGGCAGGTGATGCGCAGTCAGTCACGTCACCAGAGCGCACCAGGCAAGTAACAGCGGCTTGTCTGCTTGCGCTTGTTTTTGCCACTGACTGGCTCAGATTGTTTTAATGTTGTGTCTGTCAACATTATGGAAAGCATCGCTACAGTGAGAGACCCCCTTTTTAAAAGAAGATATGATTTGTTTAACTAGAAACAGCTGTTTTATTGTTACCTTGTGAGGCAGCTGGACTCGAAGGATCACGTAAGAATCTGTCTTGCTTGGCTTCAACCTGTCTGTTTGTGATCGCACTAAAAGTGGTGCAGCCAGTTAGTGTCCAAGGAGAGACTACTGGCAGCTACAGGTGTGGTTTTAGGTGTGACGACAGTGAGAAATGCCCATGAAAGTGACTCATCTTGAATAAACAATGGCAGCTCATGAAAAGGGTAGCGTTAAAGCGATATTCCTCTCTTAGATGATCATCCACTCAATATGTACTCACCTCTATGCCGATGTGAAGATGGGTGAAGATCTTCAGCTCACAAAACAATCCTGGAGTTTCAGCAGAGAACAGGGTTGCAGCTAATGGCAGTGAATGGAGACCAAATGTAAATGGAAAAAAAAGAGAACACAAAACAAACACAAAATGTCTCCATCCTGCTCGTGTGGTGTAGCCTAATCCAAGTGTCCGTGAGCCACGACATTAAAATTTAACCACAGAAGACGCCATTTACGCCATGTTTTTAGCCGAAATGTCAACTGTAGCATGTAGCATGTAAACATGGCGGCAATCTCGCAATATTTTCACACATGCATCCTTTAAGAGACATACGAAGTCTCGCAATACATCGGCGCCATGTTTACACGCTACCTGGGACAACCTTCCAACAAATGTAGTGGAGTCAAAAGTACACTATTTGTCTTTGAAATGTAGTGGAGTGAAAGTCATAAGTTTCCAAAAAAACAAAACAAAACAAATACTCAAGTTAAGTACAGATACTCAAAAAATGTACTTGAGAACAGTACTCAAGTAAATGTACTTTGTTACGGTCCACCGCTGTCAATGATGCTGTCCAACCAATGTCGTTTACTAAAAATCATGTTATACACGAGTGAAATGTCCCACTTGTGTTGTAACAAATATAGGCAACATTTCATTTGTTGAGTGAATGAAGGGCTACATGTTTGTACTGCACTGGAGTCTCAGGGAATTTGATGTTGTCACTACAAGCGGATATTATGTAGCAAGATCAGATTTCTTGGTGGAAAACAAATGAAATGCATTGCCAGTGAAAATTTTACTGATATGTTCATCATTTTCCAACATTTCAGATATGTCAATTAACAATATTGTGTTGATAGAAACTGTAATCCATCTGGCGTTACGCTTCCTTGAAAACATACTCTATTTGCTGCAAATTATTTGTGTGTAAACATAATTTCTAAGAGGCAGCGATGGTTCCAACAGCTCCAAACCTAGAGCGCATGTACTATGTATGTTTGATGTAGACTGTACACACTGTGGTTTTAGGAGCCATTAGCTTTCACACTGGAGCGATTTCCTGATCAGCAACAGCTGGACCAACAACAGCGACTGCTGAAGTGCCTCCTCAGAGACAATTTTGTGCACTAAACGACTAAAGAAAACCCTCTTGGATTTATTATTAAAACAAGATCAAACCTATAAATAAGACAAGTTTCAAGTTGTTAGTAGAATTTTTTTTAAATAGAATCTGTGTTTTTCTGATTCTAGCCCTGAACCTATGTATTTTATCTCTGTGGACACTTGGATGAAATGGAAATCTTCTCATCTGACTGTGGTTAAGATGCCAAACACGAATCCCAAAATGCCAAGATGTGCATAACTTTTATGTTTAGCATGACATTGCAGGATAAGATTTGCAGTTCTGTGGATAAATAAAGATTTTAAATAGACTGCTGGCAGAGATTCATGCTGTTTACCATGACTTCCATCCCACACACTGATTCTTGGCTGAGTCTACACCCTGAGAGATTGGAAGATTGATTATGGAGGCCTGTGTGGGTGTCTCGTGTAAATACATGCTTGTCTTCTTCCTCATCACGGCTGTTCCTCAATCCAAACCAATGAGCCACTCTTTCCAGGAGCACAGTCTATTATTTTCTGGCCCAATTGCAGGGTTTTCATGCTTTTCCTTGTTGCATTCCAGGATAAAACGAGGTGACGCTGACATCTCTGTGCCCTCTAAGTCTGTCTATGAAATGGAGCATGTGAACTTGGAACCACACAGCTCCAGTTCCCTCCGGCTTGTTAACTGTTTTGTACGTGTAACATTTATCATCTAAATGGGATGTCGAATATGGTTCAGTTTCATAGTTAATAACCCACTTTGTAATGTTCAGAGCTATGCTGTGGTTGTAATACATGCAAATTAAAGCTACTACAAGGAGTTTTTTAACTGGTTATTAAACAGGCTCAGTTTAATACTGATGCCTCTACATGACCCATGTAAGCAAATGAGACCATGTACAAGAAGATTGTCTGTTTCTGTAGAGTTATTCTTAAATCTCTGCCATCGGGTCTGATTCTTCTTGAAATCAGATCAAATGTGCCTGTGTTTAGATTTTCCCAGGCAAAATCAAAGTGATCACTCTGAGTTTTTACTTGCGCTGAAAGAGATATGGATGTTTTGATTAAGACACTGGTTTTAATTGGACAAAAACCCATTTCGGAGCCCATCAGCCATTTTCTGATGACGATTTAGTCTCAGAGGACAGTGGCCTATATGTTTTGGGGCTTCCGGTGCAGCCATAGGATATCCAGATAACAGATATCTAGCTGCGAGTCATTGTTAGAGTCCAGTTAGAAACTTTGGACTTTTTTTTAACTGCATGCAACCAAAGCCTGCTAAAAATACTATTCGGACAACAAATGGATCACAAACAGAAATCAGAACCCTTCTGAAACCAAAATCTTGTCCCTTCCCAACAGATCCTGCATTCATACGCAGACATCTTCATCTCGATCTGTTTGTTTGTTCCAGATTTGCTCTTGGAGAGAACATTGTTAAGATGTGCACTGGAAATGTGTCAAACACTGGATGTGTCAGTGATACAGATCTGATATGTTCGTGTGCACACTTACTGTAAAGCAGTGGTAACAAGGGAGGAAGAATCACATAGAAGGTCTGAAACACTGCAAAGATGCAACCAGAGCTCAAAGTTTTTCCACACTATAGAAAAACATCTATCTGTAGCATCACCAACAGTCTGCCAATGGTCATTATTGCTCACAATAATAAGCATTTGGCACAATAAATGCATTTTGTGAAGAAAACTCCAAAACATCTCTACTTCCCATAAAGATTTAGCAGGTCCACTCCTTGGTAGTGGTGTTAATGTCAGCTATGCATGACCATGGGGGACATTAGTGAAACTTGATCTGTAGGACAGTTTATTCTTTATGAGCTGGAACAAAACTGTTCACAGGTTAATCATCTGGATCATAAAAATGCTCTGAAAAAAGACATAAAAAATTATGTTTGGAACTTTTTGTTACTATTATGCCGAGAAACGGTTTGATAGTTTTTTGTACGAAACCAAATGCTCAAAACGACAAAAGGAATTTTATGCTGATATAGTGCTGTGAATTTATTTAGTATCACTTTCAAAACCAACATTTTCTTTGGGGCAATTTGAAATCTAATTAAATGGATGTGACTGAGATGAGATTCTTCAAGTATTTTGTGGAAATTATGAGGGAAAAAAGTCACTCGTTATTTCTACCTAGTCACAACATTTTTTCTTTTTAATGAAATGAGCACAAACTCTAAAAACACAAATAACCTGAAATATGAATTTGGATCATGTGCCAAACAGAAATTAAACATTTCCTTTAATTTTTCATAAACTAATTGTTCAGATGAGGATTAACGTTTGGATTAATAAACTTTGGTTGTGGTTAGGTAACAAATACAAAGGGTTTTGTTCAAAGTTTTACTGAAAATGATTTTAAAAAATTACTCAGAAAAGAGCTTATGATTCAATCCAGAGTTGAAGCCTGTCTTTGCATATCCTGCTTTGCTGTATCTTGCAGGTTATTTAAAGAAAAATGGACTGAAATGGGTCAGGATTGGGATTCAGGGGGGCTCACACTGGACCAAACTACGCCCCCTAATCTGAACATGCATGCACAGTTTCTGTATAAATGTGCTCCTGAAGGGAGAGTACAGCATTAAACATTCGTTTGTTTCTATTCTTTCCCCATTGACAGTCTCTTCTTTCAATTTCTAAGCTGACTAGTAATCTTTATATACTTGATATTTGCCTCTGGCTGAAAAATCAATCAAATTAAGCAGTGCTACTTTAGCTGTGAGGATAATGTCTGTTGTTTAGCCGTACAGAGTGTAGGTGTGTGTGACTAGAGGGCAGTCTTGGCTTTGTCAGACAGGTTGTGAGCTGGCCTGTGTGTGTTCCAGTGATTTATTCACCTCCCCTGCTGAATGCCATGTAGTGGCTGGACACCCCGCTGGCTGCAATGACAGGCTCCATAGCAATCTGCCAGACACACAGCAGGACAAGACAAGCTCCCAGCTTCTGTTCTGTGTCTGGAACTGCGTATCCATCCTATTGCTTTTCTCTCCAGCATCATCATCTCTCTCTCTCTCTCTGCGTCTCATGCTTCTCCTGTCCACTCGCTCGCCCACTTTGATTCGGCATTTGCATCTTTTTTAGCTTCTGGTTACAGAGTTGCAATGTTTCATTTTTTCAACAAGGATAAATCACCATAGCTACAGCTGTAGGACATTTGTTCTGTTTTTCTAAAGATTTTTTAGCTTTTCCTGTTCTGTCTGTTGGGTGTACATGAAACAGTGTTTGTAGTTTTAACTGACTGTAACTGTAACTTGTGACTGTATTATTAACCTTGCTATGTTTTTCAAGAAATGAAAGTTTGTGTAAAGTTACAGTCACATTTTTCTAATAAATGTTCACTTTTTGAAAAATGTTGAAACGATTTGAAAATAAAAAATGAGGTGAAATGACTATGATAATTAGTGTTATCTTTGCCAGGTGATCATGTGATCGCTTCTGTGTGTGCACATGGATGATCAATGGAGTTTGTCTGCAGCTAGTCTCAAATTCTCTGGACTGATTAGCCTGATTAATATTTTTGTGCACAATCATGACTGTATACTGAAGGACCTCTCTGATTCAGAATTCCTGAAAAACCTTAAAAAAACCTTTTTTGAAGACTCCATACTGGCGACAGCCGTGGCCAGACATTATGTTTTCATGTCATCATGTTCTTCTGAATGCAGAATCTCAAAAATTTCTTCAAACTTGGCACAAATGACCAGTTAGACTCAAAGATGAACTGATTAGATTTTGGTGGTCAAAGGTCAGTGTGACCTCATTAAACACATTTTTGGCCATAACTCAAGAATCCATGAGCTAATTATGAAAAAAATCGCACAAATATATAACAGGACAAACTGATGAGGTGATGACATTTTATATCCAAAAGGTCAAAGGTCAACTTTTCTGTGACATCATAATGTTCAGCTCTCTATCAGTCCTCTGTCCTCCTCTGTAAAAATTGTCTCTAAGTGAAGACAGCATGTTTCTCAGTGGAAATTATTCACTGGAATCATGAGTGTATAATAATAACTTCCATCTGACCAAAGAAAAACACTTAATACGTTTTATTAAATTCTTTCAACATTACAAGTCAATATGGTGGTGAGTTCCATATTAAATTCGTTCAAAGTCGTCACTAGAAACATTATATGAGTCTGGACAGACATGAATGTAAACTGTAACTGGACTGGTTGGTGCTGACATACAACTGCGAGGCAGTAATTCTGTTTTTTGACTGATCT
The DNA here is from genome assembly GCA_027495735.1 of Lutjanus campechanus. NCBI lineage: Eukaryota > Metazoa > Chordata > Actinopteri > Lutjaniformes > Lutjanidae > Lutjanus > Lutjanus campechanus. The sequence goes on along the minus strand of JAJHUR010101085.1, from coordinate 19,980 downwards.
GTTTTATACGACCATTTACGCATAAGGAAGCGCTAATATGTCATAATTTAATAATCACATTTCTTAAAGGGAGTTTGGTGTCATGTTTTTCCCGGAGAGTACAGGGAGCTTTAGTTTATTTCAAACTGCTAATATGTTTATTTTTTAACATGTTGTCACCACTGCAGAGACAAAAGGTGACTGCTCATGAAATTTTGCTGAGTGAACCTGGAGAAGCCACAACCAAAACGTGTCGTTTGCTCCCAATAAAGCCACAGTAAAGTCAGATCTGTGTGCAGTGTTTTATTTTGATACATCAGCTTAGCTACATCCTGGACTTTGCACCGTCCGGGAAATACTATCTAGTGTTTCTGCTGTTTAAAGGTGCTAACTGTAGCATTGCCATCTGCCTTCAGTATCAATAAATCTATAAGATTAATCAGTGTAAACACAGTGAGACTGACAGACTTTACTCTGTATTCTAATAAACTCTGCACTACCAGTTCGATATTGGAGGGGAATCTGCTGTTTTTATGACAATTGATTTAATTAGCCTTATACTTCGACAGGTACATTGTGAATGCAAATAGTCTATTATCTTTTTTTTGCTTTTGTTGTGGCCTGTCTTCCTCCAGGTCGCCATGGTGAAGAGGAGGTCATATGGCTCATGTGCCACTGGTGACACCTGACGCTGTTCCTTCTGGATCCATGTTGTTTACATATATTTCATAATTTAATGTTTCAGAATTTCTGTCCTTAACTTCTGTATTTAATGTGATTTTCTTCCTGGGAGGGGGATCCCTCGTCTGTGGCTCTCCCTGAGGTTTCTTCAGTTTTTTTCCCTGTTAAAAGGCTTTTTAACAAGAGAAGTTTTTTCTTCTTCTTTTCTTTCCAATCAAGTGTCTAAAGGGTTGAGGGTGTCGTGCACTGTAAAGACTGTAAAGACTGCTAAGCACCCTGAGGGCTATATAAATAAAATCTGACTTGACTTTACTTTTGCTCCTAAACAGCGCTATTCAACGGGACTTTAAGGTAGTGAGAACATGTCATCTCTAAGGAAAAGAAAAACACAAATGCACGAACAACCTGGAAACAGAATAAAACTGAACTGAAATATACTGAAAGAAAAAAAATTGCTTAAATAAGTAGGCCATCCTCATACAGAAGGCCTTTTTTTTCTCTTAGACACACGACAAACACACATTAACACACACGCACCAGCAATCAATTTAAAAACACATTCATCCTTACGACTGTATGAGTTTTGCCATGGAAAACATTACAGCAGCTCTTTGCCGCTGCTCTGTGCATATCCCTTCCCCATTCTCTCCACTCAGCCAGCCATCACTCTCTAACGACAGATCAATCACTGCGACCATATGTGGTGATGTCATGTTCCTTGAGAGTGAGAAGGAGGGGCCTGTCGTGTCCATCTGCTCCGCTTTGTGGAACATTCCACCGCTTTAACATTTGCATGGCTGTCAGACGGACAATAAAACCTAATCTCTCTCCGCTGAGGAGGAAAAAATGAAGCTGGTGTGAAATAACACATCTAGAGGAGGAATATCTTTATCTAACTGAATGTTATAAACACAGGATCGATCTCCATCAGCTGCTTTTATGTAGTTTATTGTGTAAATTTGCAGAAACAAATTTTGTGTCTTATCTACGAGCCACAAATTAGGGATTCATTATGGAATATGATGATAATTTCTGAAGGGTCTGGAGTGCGTTTTGCTCTTTCAAAACAGTTCTTTCTTTTTAACATCAACACACTAAATGAAAGTGGTAGTTGGCACTGAAAACTAAACTTGTCAGCATCCAAAAGAAATGTCAAACAGTGGTCAAATTAACCATCATCACTGAGACATATGTTGTTGCATCAACGACATTAAACAATGCTGCTTTTCACTGAAATACAGGCCGGACAGACAGCCTGTTTTCGCTCTATGACGCTGTAGGTAGCCCTCTCTGGAGGCTCCCCTCTAGCATTAATGTTTTGATGTGCCATTGAAGTCAAGTAATGTAGTATAAAGAATTAGAAAGTCCATGTGTGGAGGAGATGGGGTGAATGAATGGATCAAACAAACAGGACTTTCACCCAGGAGACCAGGGTTTGTGTCCGATGTGAAACTAACAGTCAACATTTGAGGTCTTTTTAACTCACCGAGCAAATGTAAGGTACATTAAGTTAAAGCTACAGTTCATACCTTCTACCTTTTGTCATATTTGCTGAAACTGTCACTATATCCTGATAGTAGTACATGAGATAGAAAATAACCATAATGTCAGTATCTGACATCCTCCTCATTCTCAGGTTGTCAAACACCAATGTTTTAGGTTGAGTCTGGCTTTGATTGGTCGTTTTTGTTCAGGCGCGGTGGATTTTTGCAAATGCCATTAGGAGCACTAAGAGAAGCCAGAGGAACCAACTTTTTCTGTCTCATGTTCCACTGTCAGGATGCATTAATGGGATCTGAGATCATCAGAGTCTGCAACCTGCCAACCTGACTGTATTATTTTCTACAAATTATAGACCGACCCCTGTAGGCTAAATTACCTTTTAAATTATGTTGAGCGGTGCAAACTTTCCAGGTGATTTTTCTATTGATGTATAAGTGCTTTCTTTACTTTCTTTACTAACAATTAAGGAGGCTGCTTTCAGTAATATTTTATGCCAGCAGTAACGTCACTGCAGCAAATACTGTGGGACATTTAAGCAGAAAAACTAAAAGCTGTAGTTATAAATGGTGTGTTCCATTTAGCTCAGAAGTCAGAGGTGGGAATGACGTCACACACGTGTTAACCACATTTCAGTGCAACAAGTCGGGAAACTTGCAGTATTTTGCACATATAAACATCAAAGCAACATGTCCACAGACAGTATTGTGTGTACAACTGATTTAACAAGACAGAAGTGCCAATAAACAGCTTTCACTACCGTTGGTGCAGCCACATTGGATTTTGACGCTGCAGTTGGTGAGGTTCTACCGACCTTCCAACTTCCAACAAATTCCGACTTTCCAATTGAAATTGAATGCAAACTTTCTTTCTTTCTCTCTCTGGGGAGACGCACATTATTTCCCTCTTGTGACCCATACAGTGATTAATCAAAATATGATTTTTTATGACCCAGTCCACACGGCCCGTGACAAAACTGACGCTGTAGGGGTTACGATAATTGCAGTCTAGGCATCATTAGTCAGGATATAATGACAGTTAAGCAAGCAAATATGACAAAAATTATTGTTATAGAAGTGTCCAACTGTAGCTTTAACTTACTTTGTGCTGTGTTATTTCAACCCAAACCATGACCTTCTCCTAAACCAAACCAAGTAGTTTGTGTACCTTTATTTGAAACTCAAAACCATACATTGTGTATTTTCATTATTGCTAAGTTTAACATGAAGCCTACATGCAAAACTGACACTATAAGAGTTACCACAGTGACGTAGTTTTAAGAATACAGAGCCACTGACCAAGCTGCCATATTTGAATGGTTGGGAGTGATAATGTGTTGGGACGGTGTGCTGCCTTTGAAAGTACAAAAATATGGTGGTCACACACACACACACACACACACACACACACACACACACACACACACACACAGATATATCCCCAGGGATGCATCATCACAGAAGTGGGACAGCCCTGAGCAACACAAGTCTTACACCTCCTCTGCTGCTACACGTGCCGCGGAGCAATTACCACCATTAAACTACTCGCCACCTGTTAACTGCCATGTAAATATTCATCTGCAGCAGGGAGAGCGTTTCAGCCACTGGTCTGCATGGAAATGACTGGTCCAGTAAATCAGCCCCAGTGACAAGTCAATGCTCAGGGACGAAAGAAAAAAAGGTTAGTGAGCTCATGAAATGTAAATGCTATGTTACCACAGGAAAACAAAGCCTGAAGGGGGTGTTACTGCAAACATTTGCATGAAATATGGAAAAAAGAGTTGCTGTTGTTGCTATTGCTGCTGTTGTTTGGCGATGTAGTCTGAAAAACAACATATGTCTATGTAAGAGTTTAAACACATAATAATAGTTGACGATGAATAACAAAACTTTCCTCCATGAGTAAAGTCTCACATGGAAGCATTTATTTTCCAGTAGGTGAATTAAAATGTAAATGGGAGCCATATTTGCTGCATCTTGCATGCATGAGTGCAGGCTGCATGTTTGGACTGTCTGGTGAGAGGTACTCAACACAGCAAAATGTTTTCAGGATATTTGTTTTTAAGATGACTCAGGAAAAGAATAATGCACTTAGTGGTCTTTTGTAAATAAAAATGAATCAAGTATTACTTTTAATACTACCAAGGCTGTGGATTTAAGGAATACTTAAGTCCTTCCAAGCAGCATCCCAACCTCCAGCCCCCAGTGTGTTTATTATCTGCGTTTTGCTTATTTTGTTTTCTCAATCAACTTTTCAGTTATATATTTTGTACATTTCCAAAGCTGACTACATTTATTCAGGAATAAAGTTGTGGTGGAAATGCTGAATCCTTATTTATTCATTAATTTGTTTTTTGTTTGTGTGTTTATTTATTTATTTGTTTTCCACTGGCCTAAAAGCAGTTAAAATTACATATGTTTACCACTGAAATCATCCATTAAATGTTGTTAATTAAATGCAGAACATAATCCCCACCAGCATGCAAAAAACACCAGACAAAATATCATGCAAATCAATGTCCTCAATGGTTCTAATCACCTAAAAGGTCTTTTGAAAAAAAGACACTTGCCACACCCACTACATGAACTAACTAAAAGAAACTAGTTCTATATTCAACATATTTTATTACAAATACATGCAAATATAGGAAAACTGATTTACCATCATCAGACCTGAAACAGTGTTGAAACAGATCAGGACACCAAGTACTGTAGGTCCCGTTAAAAGGATTTCTGTTTTTATTTGCAATGACATTTTGAGCACAAAAGCTCGCCCTCTGAGGTCTGTGCTGCAAACGTCACAGCAAATAAAAATCTTTCTAACAGGACGAGCGTTCATGCGAGTCTGCAGATATTTTCTTGATCCAGACCCATCCTACTGGGCACAGGGATGTGTCCAATATATTGTGTTTTTTGTTTGCTTTTTTAAAGTTGTTTTTATCTTTTCTTATAGAACCAAGATACTATAATTTATTGTTATTTGCATTATAACAGTTTAGTTATTTAGTTTAAAGAGTGTACTTGCAGTGACAGTTACTTTACTTCTTTATTTTGCTTTAAACAAGGGCTGCAACAGTGGATATTATTCTGACAACACTTTACTCAAAGTGTTGTGATTGTATAAAATATGTCATCATAGGAGAAGTTATAATTGTTGACAATTACTGTATATTAGAGGTACACAGAGATGTCATAATTTGTATCTATATCTGTTCAACCAACAAAATTATCTGTATTTGGATAGAAGACTGTAAGTGGGTGTGGTTTATATCAGAAGTAACATCAAATCAGGAAAATGCTTTATTTTCTAACCAAATATTCATTGGTAATGCAATTATTGTACCCAGAAAGCATCAAAAGTATTTAATATTGGCATATAATTTATTATGAAATATATCTCCACATGCTCATACTGGACTTTTCATCTATCTCTCTTTTTTAATTTTTATTGTTTAACTAAATAAGTTTGATGAACTGAACACTACCACAACAGCCGCCCCTTTAACTCTGGGACACTGAGCAATAAGAAACTGAAAATAAAAAGGTTTTATGCATCAAAAGATGATGTTTTGCATTGAAAATAGAAACTCTTTACAGTAAAGATATTGTGTTTATGTAAAAAGGAAAAAGTAGCACTCTGAATGTGACTGCACTTAATGTTATATTTTGGAGAAAAACGAATAATAACGAGCAACTCTGGATAGAAGAAACATCTGTTTCCATCATATTATTTATGCTTTCCCAAATAACAAACTCAGGTGCATCTCTGATGATTGATAAACAATTTAAAATGGCCATATATCTGCATACAAATAAATTAGTGTTTCATAAACCATTTATTAAATGTTTATATGCTGCTTATAAATGTTAAATCGGGGAACCTGAAGGAAATGCTACTAGTATTTATTAATAGAATGTGGAGTTCTTAATTTCTTTTAATAATATATATTCTACTTCACTGATCACTGATCTTAAAGTTATTGCAAAACTGTCTTCTCTTATGATATTATTCCTTTTTTGAATGTCTTTGATGCTTTTTTTTTAACCGTGTCTGGGTTCTCAAAGTCTATCTGTTGTTTGTTCCTGTGATTCTGTTTGTTCTTATTTTCTAATAATGTCAGATATTGAATGCCAGTCTCCATCTTGAAAAAGGTTGTTGGACTGTGTAAACACCAGGGACAAGAATGGAAAGTGCATAACTTTATCCATTTATTCTTTTGCAAAGTCTGATATGTTGTGTCTTTGTAAATATATTGCAAAAAAAAAAAGCATGTGTTTCTCACAACATTTTGCTTTTGTTTCTGACACCGACACCATCAAAACATAAACTGAGTGAAACTAATTAATTGGCATAATTTTTCCCTGTTGTCACAACACTGTGTTGTGAGGTCAAAACACAGACAGTAATTCTGCGTAATTGTTCTAATTGCACTAATCAATATGAGCATGTAAAAATGCCTGGATGGCATCAGTGCATATACACATCAGAGGCAACAAGATCTTGACAGCTAATCCAGTCATTTCTCCGCAGCCTGTCGTTATCACATCTAAGAAATATAACATTAAAAACAAAAAGGAAAAATATGCCTTCAAATGTAAGACTGCATGGAAATGATGGTGCATTCAAGCAGTTTCAAGGCACTGCATGATGAAAAGTGCTTATCAAGTTCTTATCAAGGTACTTTAGTGCAATCAGCTAATCAACTACTTAACAACTAAATATAGAATTATATTTAAGTTGATATGTTTTAATGATTCTAGTTCACTGAACTTAAAAAAATTCTAGTATTAGTATTTATCTCAAAAGACTTCAGACCATATAAACATACTGTTCAATCAACTCATTAAATTAAGTTTCCAAAGACACATGATCAGCATATGAGCAGACTTCCCAGCATGCATTGTTTTGGAGTTAAAACTCTCCTTAGACCCTCCTTTTATTATAGTTTGAAGAAAACATTATGATAAAACTTTGCTTTGTGTTTCTAACTTTAAGTTGCACTGAGAAAATAGAACATGTTGGACCAACTTTAAAAAACTGCTTCAATTGGAAAAACACAAATGGATTAAGTTTTTCAAAAAGTTAAAAAGTTAGATGAATATATTTGCTTCATGTCAGATGTACTTAATAATCTGATTACTTTCAAGTCAACAAGTTTGTATTAATACAACTCAAATGCAACTCAATTATTTGCTTTACCCAAAAGTAGAATACTGCTCCTTAACAACCTAATGGTATGCTTTCAGGAAAAGTAGTATTGCTTAACGTTATAGTGTTATTTTAGTTTGTTAAATATAATTAATTCATTGTCCTGACTTAATGTTAGCCTGCATTATTTGATCACAAAATACAGTTTCCCGTAACTGTATAACTTAACTTCTTTCTGAGTCACTGAGAGAAAATTGCGGGCTCACTGCAGGGGGAAGATCTGAAAACGAGACACATAACGTCATGAGATCAGATGGAAAATACTCAGAGAAACTTAACTGATGCACTTTTACTGAAATAAGAACAGCAAGTTAAGGGAACCAGGTGTAATTTTAAGTTGTTACAATCCACAAAAGTAGACTGAAATCACTAAAGCAGCAGCTGACTGAGACTCATTTAATACATTAAATTACTTACTTCAGCTATAAGTCATGATTGCTTGTTTTCACAATAATGAAAAAACTGCAAACCATGATGAAAGTTAATACTGAATTCAAATGCAAAATTGTGACATTAAATTTGTTTGTAATGTCCATCAGTGGGACTGAAGGGTTGTTGGTTTAACTGAATATCTTAAAGGTCCAGTGTGTAAAATGTAGGTGGAATTTGCTCAGAATATGGCAGAAATAGGATATAATATCCATACGTATGTTTTCATTAGTGTAAAATCACCTGAAAATAAGAATAGTTGTGTTTTTGTTACCTTAGAATAAGCTGTTTTTATCTACAGAGGGAGCAGGTCCTCTTCCATGGATGTCGCCATGTTGCACTGCCATGTTTCTACGGTAGCTCAGAACATACAAACCAAACACTGGCTCTACATGGCATGTCACGTTTTGCATGTGTTTTGCAGCCAGCTTAGGTTCTCCTACATGCTTGGAAGGGGAGGGTGAGACAACCTGTGTGCAAACCGCAAGCTCAGCACTAGATGACAATAAATTTAACACACTGGTCTTTTAAGCTTATTGAACATGTTTTCTCAAGTACAACTTAATTAAAACCACGTTTATTTGTCTAGAAATGTTTATTTATTTTAAATCATTACAAAGTTACCTCGACTTCTCTTTCCAGTATCTTAAAAAAGTTCATGTCCATGTTCATGTTAGACTGCCTTAAAAGTTTAAGTTAAAGTTTAAGTGAAGTTGTTGGTTTTTTTTACAGTGATGACTTTCTCTCTGGCTGCTACTGTCTAGACACAAGGACACCCAAAACCTGTGCATGTGGATCTAAAAACGTCCCGTGCCTCATGTGCACTGGCTCCAGTTCAGCACCCAGCGCGATTCGTTAGGGGTTGAAAGTAATGACCCGTGACCGGGAGGTGTTTTAACATGCGGTTTGTAAATCAATATTACATTAAAAGGAGCTGCTTTTATGTCTCTCACAACTCTCCAGCTCATGTTTTATTGGCTCTGTGGTGTTTAGAGCTAAAGCTAACCTCTAAGATGAAAAAGACTGTGTGAACTTTTCACAGATTTGGTTTCACTTTGTGCAACTGGATATTATCAGCCAGTAATGCCTTCAAATAGAGAATGAAGACTCTGTGTGTTTGTGACGTTTACATGTTTTGCTTTTTTTTCCCACTGCTGGAAGTGTGTTATCTTGAGAAATGTCCTGCTCTGCCCTGATCCCGAGGTCTTGTCCCAATAATTTTTTATCCTCAGCCTTTCAGGGATGAGACCACATCTGTCTCCGGTCACTATTTACACGCTCTTTCACCATAAAGTACCTCGAGTCACACAGACAAACACACACACATCCTCCTCCTATCTCATGCCTAATTCAAACCTGCCTTATGAGTCCCCTGACAGATCCACACAGAGTCAGCTCAACACATGCACACAGACATTCAATCACTGGGAAGCAGCGCAGGCCGAGTATAAATCCATCTAGTAAAGCATCTTCCAGACCGTTCCCAATGCGAATGAGATGTCCCAAAGCCTTATGGTGTTATCTGGCCTCCGCAAAGGCAAGAATGTGATCTATGCCCCCCTAATTGTTGCAGGGGGAGTTTTTATAAGCACATTGTGGATAGGCTAAAAGGACAAATAAATCCTACAGCTTGTAATTTGCTTATAAATCCTCACTTTCTGCAGTGTTTTCCTGGATTGTAATTGTGATGTCTTTTGGCTGCAGAATAAGGACAAATCCACTTTGAAAACCAGAATTACCCCGTGGTGTTTGAATGCTCTGCCAAGTTACAGTTTACATCCGTGTCTGCAGAAAATTTGAGTGAAGACTTTGAATAAATTTAATAAAAAGTAGTAAGTGCACTTTCTAATCACCGTATTGATGTGCATGATACCAGAAGAGTAAAGAGTGAAGCTGACCTTTGACATTTTGGTGATTTTACCCTATTAGGTATCTGTCATATTTAGCATATGAATTCTTGCGTTATGAGCAAAATCATGCTTTGTGAGGTCACAGTGACCTTTGCCATCCAATATCTAATCTGTTCAAGTAGACATTTCCCTCCAGACATTCATGAGACTGGGACAAATGTGAACTTTGACTGTTGACAACCAAAATCTAATGAGTCCAAGTAGACATTTGTGCCAAATTTGACGAGATTACGTCAAAGCGTTCTTGAGATATCGCATTCACAAGAATAGGAGAGAAAGACTTTAGGTCATACTGACCTTGGGTAATCCTGGGCAGTTGCTTTGACCATTGTCCAAAATCTTGCCAGTTCATCCTTGAGTCCAACTGGACATTTGTACCAAGTTTGAAGCAATTCTGTAAAAGCATTCCTGAGGTATCACATTCACTAGAATGGGATGGATGAGGTCACAGTGAGCTTGATCTTTGACCACTGCTCAGTTAAATCAAACGAGTTCATCCTTGAGTCCAAGTGGGGGCTTGTACCAAATTAGAAAAAATTCTGTCGTTCTTGAGATATCGCATTCACAAGAATGGGACTAATGGACTTTGGGTCACAGTGACCTTGAACTTTGACCTTTGACCACCAAAATCTAACGAGTTCATCAGTGCAAGTGAGCACTTGTACCAAATTTGAAGAAATTCTGTCAAAGTGCTCAAGAAAACGGGACAGACAACCTGAAAACAATAATTCTGAGCAGCTGAACATGGATCCAGAGAAATATACACCAGCATCTTTTGCAAAATACAAAACAAACCTTAAAAAATACTTACAAATGCTACACTGACCACATGTCTGACTGGCTGTCAATCATTCCTTAGATTTCACTCTCTCTGTCGCTCTTTCTTAATGTCAATATAGAATATCTAGTTCACTGTCAGGTCAGGCCAGCCTTGGCAGGTCTGATGTCCGTGCCTGCTCTCTACAATAGCTGGTTAGCCGTCTCTGACATCTGTGGCTCCCCACAGTCAGGGTGAATGCCAGGCTGAATAATACACCAGGGCGGCGCTGCTGGGGGAGGCACATGCCACTCTGCTCTGCCTCTTCTGGTTTCTGGACCTGTGACATGCTACAAAACAATTCATGAAAACACCTCGAAATGTACTGTACTGTAAAATGAAGCATGCACACTACTGCCTGTGGTCACTTAAAGGACCAGTATGTGAGGTTTACAGGGGTCTATTGGCAGAATATGATGGAGATGGAACATAATATTCATAACTATGCTTTCATTACTGTTGCACCATCATGATTCTACAGTAGCTCAGAACAGATCAAGGATGTTATGGTTAAATAAAACTAAAATAAAACGAAAACTTGGCACTGAGAAACATTTTACTTTAACTAAAATAAAAATAAAAACTAAACTAACTGAAAGATTATTGTGGATTTAAAAAACTAACTACAATAAAATACAAATATACTGGAAATGTCTTTATTTTTTAGTCAGTTTGATAAAAAAAAAATTTCAACACAACAGTATGAGGAGGTGTTGTTATTGAGACTGGCATATCTATATAACTGAGTCAACTGCTTTCACAGTGTTGTGTTTATATTGTAATACCTATTCTGATTTTAAATCTCACCCCTGACAAATATCTCAATATTACAATAATAATAAAAAAAGAAACTGATACAGAAACTAACAAAATTTAAACAGAAACTGAAACTGTCTCTGTGAAAGTCAAGTCAAAGTGTTTATAATCATATGCACTCGAGTTTTCCTGAAATTATTTCTTTGCCTTCTACTCTGAATGCTATTAAACAAGGAAACACAACATAAATAGTGAAAAAATACTAAGTACAAGAAAAATAAATAAATATCGGGAGCGATTAAGGTGAAGAAAAGGCTCTAAACACTGACTGTTGTACCTGCTCAGCACCAAATGACTAACAGAAAGGTAGATTAGCATCAGAGCATTTAGCTGCTATAAAGCCAGATATTTCCCTCAGGAGCTGGTGGAGACCAAAAGGGAGCAAAAAAGCAAACTAAATATTAGACTTCTGTTCATTAGATGACCAGAAATGTGGATCCAAACTAATGCTAAAGTTGTTGTATGTGTAGCAACTTCTTGCTAACACATTCACCATATTAACTTATAATATGCTAATGGTAATTATATGTCAGAATTGTGTTTACAGCTTGTTTACTCTGATCCAATGTGGCCAAAAAAAATCTAAAATGTATTGTTTCAGCTTTTGTCAGAAGCTATCTGATGCTTAATATATATTTTATATGAATTCTGATTCTGTGAGAGGCTCAAATAAAAGCGTGAAAGTGAAAAAAAGGAGAACTTGAAGGAAAAGTTATTACAACCCATAAATAAGGTCTCTAAATCTTCAGTCCCACCGCCTTCACAGAGTAAACAAGAGGCAAAAAAACACCATTTTGACCTGAAAGAGAGTGTGTGCGCTGCCATTAATCCTTCAGACAGAATTTACATACCAGGAACACCCGGAGTGTGAGTGTCTTACACGCTGATGCCATGTTGGACCGGCTGTCAGTGTGGAAGAGTAATCTCCGGCCTTCCCTCCACCACAGGCTGCTGACCCGTCGCTGACCTCCGGGCCAGCGGCTGGGGTGTTAATGTTCACCCTCACCAGGGTCGCACCCAGCACGTTTATTTTATGACACAGGAGAAGGGACCTCAGAGGAGAGTGTGGCCTCAGCACATTGACCCCCAAACCCATTAGAGAGGAGGCTACTGAGCTGTAAAGGCCCTCTCTTATGCCACAGTCGTGTACTTACGCTGGTCTATGCTGCTGCTGCTGCTGAAGCTGTTGTGGAGCTACTGTCCACCACAGCAGCACAGAGAAATAATGTTCACATGAACAGTTTTACAATACGAGGCTTCAAAAATCCCTACATCATAATTTTCTAACATAACAGTGTAACAGTATAACAGTGATTAACAATTAAAGTGTTTACTCACTAAAAAATCATGCACAAATTATTTAATTTGGCTCAGGGACACAAATGTTATTGTCGTCTCATAGGGGGGCCTGCAACTTTTTTATTTCTATTATTATTATTATTATTATTATTATCATTGTTATTATTAAATAGTGCAAAACAATTTTACGAGACAGATTCTATTACATTCTGGACATGATGCTGTGGGCCAGAGGGAGGGGGAGCAGGGGCCGGAAGTGGCTCCTGGTGTTAAAACTCTCTGAAACTATTCCTTTTTTTTATAGTTTAAAGAAAACATATATGATGAAAACTTGCTGTGTCTCTAATACACTGTAAAAAGTTAGAAGGCAATTTACTGCAATAGTTTTTTAAGTTCTGTGCCAAACTCAAACTCTTAAGTTTAGTAATAAACTAAAACAAAAAAGTTTTGTCGGTTTATAATCTCTACTTGAGAGACTTGAATCTTTGAGTGTAACCCCGCAAAAAAAAATTGGCCACAGTGAACTGTGAGCCTGATTTGTCATCATTTGCTTACCTAAAAATTAAATGGTTTTATTTGAAAATATTAAAAATATTAACCGTTATTCACTTTCACTTCCATCTAATGAAGAAAAGTAAATTATTTCAACAAAAATTATATTAGTTGGCAAAACTTAAGAGTTTGAGTTTGCTCAAATCTCACAAATAAATTCCAATAAGTAGCCTTGAATTTGGAATTTCTTTTTTGTTTTTGCAGTATGATGAAGTCTGATATTGAATTCAGTCACCAACCCCTTTCACTTGAGGGGAACAGTCCATTTTTAATTAAGTGCTGCCGCTCTGTAAACAAGGCAAAACTTGTTTGGGCTTTTGAGGGTCCTTTTGAGGTTTTATATTTCACTTTTTATTCTTCCCTCTTTTATGTTTTCTATCTTTTTACTTATTTATTTGTGGGTGGGGTGGTATTTTTTGTCATCTCTGCTGCTATTTTGCTGTCAAACATGTTACCTTATTTGACTTTTGCTAATTTATTGTACAGGGTCAACTTTGGTTGTTTTCAAATGTGCTTTAAATAAACTTGATTTGACTTTGATTTACACAATTAACATTGAATAAATTCACTTGGAGCAGTTTCACATGTTTGTGTCTTTGTGCCAACGCTGGAACAAAGTAGCTCCAACAGGAGCAGCTGCAGCTGGAAGTTCTTTGTGTGAAATGAAGAACTGACTTTTCAAACCGAGAAAATGCAAAAGGAAATCAAATGTGTTTGTAATGTTCGGCAATGAGACTGAAGAGTTGTTGGTTCAACTTGATATCTTATAGAACGTTTTCTCAGTTTATTTAGAAAAGTTTATTTGTTTTGGATCATTACTTGCCTTTTCAAAGGCAGCTGGACACCAGCTTTTTTTTTTTAAGTTAAAGCAATTTTTTATGGTGCTTTTACCCTGTAACTTCACTTTTGTTCACTTCATTTTAATACAATTCAAATCTTTATTGATCCTTATGGAGAATTTGGTTTGCAAGCAGAGCTTAAAAAAACACAACAAACCACCACATTTATGCTATGCAAACATGCATCAAAGACAGTAGAGGCTGCTGAGGTATGCACCAGTGCTGTTTTGCATTTGTTGGAAGAAGAAATCAAAAGAATATAATGATGAGAAATTTCATAACAGATCAAATTGACATTTGCTCAAATCCTCCTTCTACAGACTGTATACTTTTCTCTTATACAAGCATCAACATCAACAGAGTTCCTGTTGTGGCTAAATGTTTCCATAAATGCACATTTGCATTTGTTTGAACATGAATGTGAGGCTGAGTGTGTGTGTGTGTGTGTGTGTGTGTGTGTGTGTGTGTGTGTGTGTGTGTGTGGCAGTATTGTGCACGCATCACTCTGGAGAGATTCCGTCGGCCACATTTCCAATTCCGCTCAATTTCAGCAAGAATCTCAGTAATCCCGCTGAAGAGCCGCAGTTCTCCCACAGTGACATCCCATAATGGCGCTAACACCAGAGTGGTGGGCACCCAGTTACGACTCCCAGGCTCCATTCGGTGCACGTTCCCAATCCCCCAACCTGTCTGTATGCAAACAGAGCCCCCCTCAGAGGAGGAACACTGATCTGGCAGCCTTTCTCTGAGCCCTGTGTAGACATATTTAATGCCTCAATAACCACTGCTTAAGACAGAGTGATGAACGCCAGGGGCTTTCATTACCACAAGAAGTTTATCCATGTGGGTGTGGGTGTGTGTGTGTGTGTGTGTGAGTGTGCGAGAGACTATAGTATGTACCTAAATAAGCGTTCCACTGTCATTTACCCATCGGGAATGTCAAGCTGCTGTTGTTTTAGGAAGAAAAACATATGGCAGCACCTCTGTTGCACTGGGAGCATATGGCTGCTTATTTTCTCTCATGAATTAGCACAGCTAACCTATTAGAGAGGCTACTAATCTGCCTTTCAGCACTACAAATTTATTTTGTGCTTAACATTTTACAGCTTGTAGACAGCAGAAATGTGAGAATGTGTTAAACTCAAGGTGATCAAGAAACCAAATTGAAACGGTTACAGAATTAAAGCAGAAAATGCATAAAAACTTCTATTATTTTAATAGGATTTTTTTTTTAAACATCTCTGGGTGTTGTTGTTTCTATGTGCCTGTCGGTGTCTGGGAGGTGCAGAGGCAGCTGGAGAGCAGGGTAAATACAGTCAGAACTGTGTCACAGCATCAGCGCTACAGCTTATTGGTTCCTCACATATGTACACAGTCTGAGACAACGCAGGAGGAAACCCACAGGTACAGTACATGCACACAAACAAATATGGGCTGATATGCATGTGAAGCAGAGGGAAAAGATGATGCATATTTCAGCTGCACTTTATTTTTCGGTACACGAGCAAGATGTAACGTTGAACTTTGTATCAAATTAAACAAAAATGGCTCCCATACCAGTTAAGACCATCTAATGCCATGTCACTATCCTACTCTAGTAGCATTAGAATATGGTAGACTCGCATAGCCAGACCTCTCTCCAGCGCTCAGCACTGCAGAAAGGTCTGACACCATGCATACACATTCTGTGTTAAGGGAAAAAACACCCTGCCTTGTTTGCATTTCTTCAAACCAATGACAGTCGTTTTGGGCGGCACTAAGCCCAGGAGGCAGCAACAGCGCTGCTGCAAAATAGTATCGACAGGGAACTTGTTTTGGTGGAACATTTGCACATCAGGAGGCGAGCTCTGGCATTAAAATGACTATAACTGCAAAAGAAAAGCTAATAGCTGTTAGCTTGTTTACGTTCATACCATTAGCATCCAAGGAGCTAATTTGCCTTTTTTTTTTAGCGTGTAGGTTGCAACTAAGAGGTTGTTCTTGTTTCTCAGGGTACTTTGAAAATGTAGGTAGCGGACGCCGCGGTGCCGTTTGAAGCAAGCGACCAATGGCAGGACTTGTACCCGCAGTGTGCGTCCAGTGAGTCACACTAGAATACAGAAGCCTTTGCATCCTAGACTTTATTAGAGGCTAATAACGGACACATCACAACACAACTGTACTGTAAACTAAAGTGTATTTCTTCTCCCTAGTCGACCCGTATTTGACCTTCTTAGAGGGTAATTCCAGACAAAATTACAATATAACTGTACTGCAAACTAAAGTGTAATAATAAAGACTTTCTTAGAGGATAATTAGGGACACATTACAACTAAAGTGAACTGGAAACCAAAGTGAACTCACACATCTGTTGCTTCTCCGTTTAAAAATAATCCACACTCAAGATTATAAAAAAGAACATTACAGGATAATGTATAGTAAGAAAGTATTGTATATTTCGGGTCTGATGTTGCATTATATGTAGTTTCTAATTACAGGATAATTTTCAGTGTGTGGTGTCTAATTATGTTATAACTGTGTTTGTATTGTGTCTCATAAAGGACTTATTGTTTCCAGTTTTTGTTTAATTTGATACAAACTACAGCTTGTTAGATCTTATTAGTGTACTTTAAAATAAAGCGCGGCCCTTATTTCTTACAGGTCAAAATGAAATGTTGTTTTATAATACTTCTATTTATGTTATAAAGAAAACTGTCAGCATTTAGACACAAATCTTTCTCACACACCATTAGCGTCATCTGTGTTTCTGTTTTTCTTCCACTTTGTCGATGATGACAAGAACACCCAAGAGGAAAGTCTCTCTCTCTCCCCAGACACTCATCACCCAGAGAGAGAAGAAGAAAGAGGGAGAGAGCTCATGGAAGGATCAATTTGTCTGCACAGGAAACTGTGTAATGTTAATCACAACTTTAATTTGGGCCGAATTAGCATTTTGATGAACTTGCGGGGCTGACTCGTGTACTCTAAGCACCTTCAAACGCAGCGCACACAGAGGAAATGGCAGTGTGGTTAATTAACGCTCGCACACAGCAGATGGGCTCAGTGAAGGGCCTGGCAGAAAGAGACACAGAGAGCAGGGATTGATGGGAAAGAGTCACTGTTAATGGGAGAAAAAGAACACAATATAAAATGTCCAACCAACGCTCTCCAAATAAAATGGCTGGTTCAAAACCAACAGCTAAAGAAAGCGGGGAGCACTAAATAATATTTCCGTCTTTTAGGGAAAACAGAACACAAAGAGTCGGTAATAGCTTACAGAAAACACAACTGGCAAATCTTGGTCAAACATGCAGCCTGTTTACATATGCCCAGCCGTTTCAATCTCAGAGCACAGAGTGTAACCCAACATGGTGCCTCGGGCTCATTGCTTTTTCACTCGTTCTGTGAAATCTTTTACTAACACATTTAGAATCCACGTTTTTTTTTCTTCATCTCTCCTTCTTCTTCTTCCTCTTTTAAACATATTGCCGTTTCCACAATATCTCCTGAGTTTTCCGTACAGTTTTTCACGTCTCTTCTCCTCCACCTATAGACACTATCTCCAACATTTCTCACTCCCAGTATATGATCTTACATTTAATCAGGTTATTTGAACCTGCATTGGCGTGTATGAGACCATGATAAAATTATCTTGAGTGCATAAAAGAGAAAATAGAAGAGAAAGAGGAAGTGGAGCAGAGGTAATAAATATAGAGGAAGATCTCCGTGGCGGTGACGGCCCACAGACAAATTAAACTGTTGTATGTGGAAGATATGAGGAAGTAAATTTTAAAACCTTGAAAAACATTCTGATTTAGTATGTTTTACATTCCTGATGATCACTTTCCCAAACATACGTGATGTTATTGATTTGTTTTCAACTTTTGAAGAATTTAATGTTTTACCACCACAAATTAACCAGTAATTTACAAAGACTTCCACCCTGTTGAGAAGACATGTTATTGTTGAATATGTATAAAAAGCAAGTACTGCAAGTCAAGAAGCATAAATTGAAAACTGACAACAAAACAAGAAAAAATATATGAACAGTACAGATTTTGGACAGGAATGTGTAAAGAACAAAACAGGCCATGTGCTAAATAAGAAGTATTTCCAATAAAAAATGTATCCGGGAAGGTGTTTTTATTATCATGAGTAACTGGCGACACTTTTCCGGACTGATATGTTGCGGTTTAGTTTTCAAAAATTTCAAACTCTGACAAAATTTACACACTAAAGTCTGTTTACGGGTGCTGGGGAATACCACTGCAAAAATTTGTACCATGTGTGGGTCCAGATGGAGCTGCACAAGGTCCGATAAATTGCCTCAAGTGATGTCACTTGAGTCAGCATTGGCTGGACTACAACTTTGAAAAGGAAATAAATCTGGTTTGAAAGAAGTGAGCTCACCAGACTTCTGGAGCCTGCTCCCTCGTCTCTGTTTCAGACTGTTAGCTCGAGGTTACATTGCCTGCTACTAGCATAACACACCAGAACTTCTGACAGAACTGTCAGCAACCAAGTTGCATTGTGGGTAATGTAGGCACCTGGTTTTTGAAAAAGAAGAAAAATGGATGGAACGTAAAAGACAAAGAATCTCTGCTTCTGTGGCATCAACTTTGATGTTTTTTTTAAGCCATCCATAGCTAGGGTTGCAAAGGTATGAGATTTTCATGGTACCATAAAATATCACAGCTTCACAGTCTGCAGGATTACACAAATATTATTATGATTATTAACAGTGACAGTGATGCTTAAAGGAATTAAAACAGAATGTTTAGTTTTTTTTGGTTGAAAAAATGAAGTATGGAAATATAGACAGTTTGGTAGAGTTCAATACTGTAAATAAGCAAATGTACATGCTATGATAACTGTAAATTTTCATACTATGGAATACAGTGAAACCGGTACAATGCTGCAGCCCTAATCTGTCCATCTTGAATCCGACACTACTATGGGAGTGCAGGACTGCTCTTAGAGCAGCACAAACTAAATTCCATTTACCTGCAGTGTATTTAGTGGTGAAACAAATTTGAGAGGCGGGTATCTCAAAACCTCAGCAAACAACAAAACAACAAAAACTATGTAGTCTTAAACTAGTTTCATGTCTCAGTTTTGTTAAGGGAAGTCTTGAGATTTTGTTCTTTTGTTTTATTCGAGCTCAATTAATTAAATTCATTGCAACTACACTGAAATGCTAATGATTGAGAGAAGATCTCATAAAACCACTAAAGTTAAGGTTTCCCTTAAATTTTTATTAAGGGATGCCTTAGGAAAAAAATAGTTGCATAAAATCACCATAAGTATTTCCAGGATGTTGTAATCTCTAATACTGTGTCTCAATTCGAATGATTGCCCATAACGAGCTACTTTTCCTCAGAAAATTTTAAGGGACTCATAGCAGTCTAAGGAAAGAAATACAAGGAGAGGACACAAAGATGTATTTTTCAGGACAGGGAAAGCCCACCACATCCTGTGAGTGATGCTAGCAATTTTGTAGTTAGCTAGTGAAAGTATTGGTATTAATTATATTGTTTTATTGAAGCCCACCAGTTTTTTGTTGACTCCTGATGAATCTTTTCTTACTGTCACAGTAATATTTTTTAGATTTCTTCATTACTTCATCTTCACAGCAGATTTGATTGATTTTGACAGTTGGCTAACTGTTAGCTTAGCTCTTACCATGTCTTTCATTTGTGTGTATTTGTTGTTGCAGGTTAAATTTTCTTTGGATTATGTGCTTGTGCTTTCTATATTCTCTGAGGAGAACAAAATTCTCATCTTTCTTTTTGTTTCTCTTTGATGTCCATTTTGGAGAAGCTAGCTAACAGAGGCTAACTATGTGTGTTGGCTAAGCTAGCTAACAACTGACAATAATACTGTTTTACAGACGCTGAAGAATGATGTTGTGAGTGAAGCGTAACCATGGTAACTGAAGTGCACGTGTGCTGTATTATGACAGTAACTATCC